>QVNZ01024324.1:0-41537 GCA_014825645.1 Pseudomyrmex dendroicus | reverse complement strand
CCTTTCTTCGCGAATCTCCACCGTGCGCGCGAGAGATCGACATTACGATGATGCATTCCCGACGTTTTTCTTCTTGACCCTGTTGCTTTTTATTTTTACGACACACACGTTGCACCAGTTATTCGCCAGAAATTTCGCGCCGAGCTTTATCTTCGTCAAGCACGCGTAGACACCGATGCGATCTCTACGCCGGTTAGGTACACGGTTCGTTGCGTCGTGAAATTGCGTTTTGTTGTGGTTCAAAACGCAATTGCCTCGCACGCTCGAGCGTCTACAAATAGGCGACGAACTCGGCGTTTACGCGTCGCACCGCGTAGTACGCGTCCCGCAATGCAAATTCTCCGCGCGCGAGAAAAACAAGTCGACAAGCAAGCTTTCTTCAAACTTTATTCCGGAGAGAGTAGCAGCTGCATGCGATATTCCGTGTGAGAAGCACGAAAACTGCAAATGCGTTTCATGCGAAATGGTTTTTTCATTACGCAATATCTCGAGGTTTGTTTGATCACGCACCGGTCATATTTTGCCGCAATGAAAAATTATACAGGAATTTCGAATTTGATAAAAAAAAAAGTTTGCTCGACAAAAAAAAGTACCTGCCATATCCTCGACTCTCTTCTTTTTTTTTTTTTTTTTTTTTTTTTTTGGCAGATCTCCCATTGCTTCGATTTAATCGAATTCGCGGCGCAACGGGATACGTACAAAAATTGCGAGCAAAGTCAATTAACGACGAAACGTTTGCTTTATTTTACAGGAGCAAGAGCCGCAGCGTGGATCATGGATTTACGGCACCCTTCGCTTTGGATTCCTTGCGGAACAAGGTCGAAGGACGCTTCGAATCCGTGGACAAGCTCTCGAAAGGTGAGCGCAGATTGTTATTTTTTTCTTTTACGTAATTAAGAGACAATATTAATTGTCGATTTTTTTTTTGCGTTCAAAACAATTCGCACAACGAACTTCGGTTGCTTCAACAACGAAGAATCGATCAATACTTGTGCAAAAGTACGTGAAATTTTTCGCGCACAAATATTCAATCGTCAAAATTCACTCTCAGCGATTTTCCATCAGTATCCGACATCTTAGTCGCGGATCGTTTTTATCGCGGAAAATTTAAAAAGCGGCTTTGAAAAGCCGCTCGTGTCGCACTTGAGAGACGTTTCTTTCGACAATGAATCATACAATCCGTCAACGCGAGAGAGCTCTTTAGATCGGCGATATGCTCGACGCGGAAGCGACGACGTTTCTCTCTTTTTCTCTCTCTCTCTCTCTCTCTCTCTCTCTCTCTCTTTCTCTGTCCGACGACGGACTTGTGAATTGGAGAAGTTGGCCGTGATGATGACGCGTTTCTCGACGAAGGTCTCTCCCGAGCAGTTTCGACGAATCAGCCACGCAACCTTACTCCGGGCGGGTTACATTGACTTACTTTCTCAAACTGGCACACAAGTGCCACGTGTGATCGATCGTCCTATCTCGCGCGCGCGCATACTTCGGCGATCGGCGCGCCGGTTACCAATAACGCGCGGTATTGGCCGCGGGCAGCTTAATGAAGACTAATTGACGCGCCCGGATTAAGGATAAAGTGGGCACGGTCGGTAATTAATGAAGCGGGACCGCTTTCGATCAAAACCCGAACGCCAAATGATCCAGTCCCCGCGCACGAGAGATCGCACGGGATTATGTTGCGCGAACAGGTGGCGAGACGATATCGCGTTTGTCACTCTATCTCGCGCGCGAATGACTTCTCTTAATCGGCATGATTCATTCACGATTGATGCATAATTTATAAGATCTCCTGCTTTATGCACGATATTGTCTCTCGAAGCGATTTTTTTTTTCCCCTCGCCGATAAATAATCGCGCGAACAAGTTGCGTCGCAAAAACCGCGACTTCGTAATATGCGGGTTCATCGTGCTCATTATAGAGCGCCAATTATCGAGTTATGATTTAGTAACAATCAATAAGATTATTTAGCAACAATTAATCTCGCGAGAATTTATGAAACAAGACATTTAGACAAAAAAAAAAAAAAAAAAAAAAAAAAAAAAGACGTTTCTCTTCGTTTGAATCTTCAGTGTATACAAACAAAATTAAATTATATTAAAAATGAATAAAATTCTAATTACTAATTAGAATTGACGTGGATTTCCCGCTCAAAAATTGCGCATCAGCGTTTATAATAAAAATTTGTTTTTTTTTTTTAACGTTTATATCTTCGAAACTACTGGAGATTTTTCCAATTGTTTTATTTTATCGACGCAGAATCGTTCGAACTTTTGATTCAAAAAACCAAATTTGAAAAATACTGATTTTTCGCGGAAATGATTAACTTTGAAGTGAGTCTCAACTAGTATTTTTGAAAGTCAGTTCACGAAAAGATAATATAATTTAATGTTTTTAATGAAGATCCGAACAAACACACGGACATCTTGTGTTTCTGCTCGCATCTGACCGAGTACTTGATGTATTTAGTAATTTCGTTTTCTTTGAGAGATCAACACATTTGATATCTTCACTACAGACTCGGCAATATTAAATAGAGAAAAAGACCTTGTGATGATGTAAGACTGTGGAAAGATCCGAACGTAGTTTCTCGCAAACACACACACATCTTGCAACACTCGAGACTCAATTTTCATGAAATTTACGCGCGTACCCACGATTTATTTATTGCGTGGCGAATGGACCCGAGAGATGCGGCGAACGTTTCAAATCACCATCATCGTGGCGTCATCGTGGCGCGCTCCATTTCGCGAGATTGCCACGAAAATATATAGATTCCGTCTGGATGGTCCCCGCGAGCAGTTTATTAAATCCACTTCACAGGCACGCGAGAGTATATAACCCAGATACTCGGCACGAACATTTAAATCATTCGCCTTATGTACGCGCGCGCGAGCGTTTATGGTAGTCGAGGAGGGACTCTCCAAGGGACAATTGTTTCCAGCTAAGGCTGGAAATTTATCTCATTATCTCCGCGCCCTAGTCGTTTGCAAAATTGCACATTTTCTCAGAAAATACTCCGTATAGCGGACCTCTCTCTCTCTCTCTCTCGCTCTCTCTGCGCGAGCTTCGAGTAGCGCACACACATACACACACACTCACTCTGCATCCTCGCAAATTGTTTATTAGCATTTTTAATTGGATGACGGAGTCGTAAAGTTTTTCACATATTTATTATTGCCTCGACTAATGTGTGCGATTTGTGAATTTCATTGAATCGATTATTTTATTGAATCGCACACAGTGGAAATAAATAAATCTGTTTGTACGTAATTTACATATCGCAAATGGCATGTAATTGAATTGAATAATTACGTAAAATAATTCGCATTACGCAATTCTGTTTGTTGTTAAGCGTTTTTCAAGTTCGATTGTCGACTCCCGGTATCTGTGTGTATTTTTGCCGCGTCGATATATCGCGCGCGCGGGGGAAACGGGGGGGCAAAACTGTCGATCGCGTTGACATTTTTATTGGCCTATCGCGCACAATGTTTGCGCACATGTGCGGCTGTTTGCATTGTAACGACACTGGTTGCGCATAGGCTGTGCAAACATTTATTTCCGATTACGCTCACTCTATATATCCTCTATATCGAATGAGCGCGAGCGCGTAGGGCGTCTATGAAAGTTTCTCGGAAGCGATCAAGTTCCCGCGGAACGAGCTGCCGACGGCGAGAGCGAAATAAATCGGGCGAAAACTTATACATACGCCGTTAACAAACATCTGCCGTGATTTATAAATCTTGAATATACAGCCTTAACCGTAAAGCTCCAACGTGTGTGTGTGTGTGTTGAAACATTTCCGCCTCATCTCCCTCGTCGTTTCATCTTCTTTCCACAAGGACTTGCTTTATGATTAAATAAGATAGACACTCGCAGCGCCTTGGATTCTCTTTCACAGCAATTTCTCGACGTAATAAGTGATGCTTCGGTTACCGATAATCGATACGATCGATACACGAGTCCGACACGCAATGTGCGCGTGTTTTTTTTTTTTATCAGGATTTTCATTAAATTCTGTAGTAAAGAAATGCTTAGTTTTGTTTGGTAGAGTCGGAGCGCGATCGAAGTAAATTAAATTGCTATGTGCTCTGGAAAAAAAAGAACAATGTGAAGAGTCAATAGCAACTGCATATAGAACGATCGCTTTAGAAATCGATCGCATTATCTTTCGTAGAAAAAGTGCCATTGATATCTTATTAAATATTTGTTAACAGCGTAATGAGCTTACCTTATTTCACCGTCACACACGATCGAACATCTTCGTCCGAAGGCAAATATCCGAACGATTTGTATTGAATCTATACACAAATCCTCATGTCTATCGATCGTATAATTTTAATCAACTTTGCAAACTTTGCGCTCTAATAACTTCGACAGATTGACAGAAATAGAATTATCTGCGCCACTTCACCGCGAAATCGATAACCAGTTATTAATAGGCTCTCTTTTATCTCTTGTTTACGTAATTAATTCTGTCAATTTACGAGAGTCTCTTCGTCGAAGAACGAAAGGCCGATTCGATCGATCTTCGCGGCGGCGGCGGCGCCGCCGTCAATTCCGCGAATTCGTCCGTCAGCTTTATAATCCTCGCAATTAAGTCGATACACGCGTTGATACACGGAGCGCGATCGAATAATCCCGCCGACGGTGACGTCAGTCGATCCATCATGGCGGGACGGTGGCGATCAGTTGCGCCGTGTCGCAGCTGCGGCTTGTCGTCGCTCGTCGATCGCTAAGTGTCGCGCGTCGTTCGCGGGTTCGCAAAAGCGACCGGTTTCGGAGAAACGTTGTCGAACGTGCACACACGTTCGTCGCGATCCAGCGGCTCGTCGAAATCGAAACATTCTCTTTCGGCGATCGATTGTGCCTTAATCGTTCACGTGACCGTTACACTGTCTGGCGCAGTTGCGACCGCGCACGGACATTATTTGCGTCGCTCGTCGAAGGATTCGCGTGGAAACCGACGAAGAAGGCAGGCGCTCCAGGACTTTTATCTCGCCTGCGTTATCGTCTCTCAACCGATAAGTGTCAACCGGGCCAGGAACGCGATATCTTCTTCCTTCGAGACAGTGTCTTTCTGTTCCGCGAAGTCGCCGGTTCGTATCTACTGCTCGGTGCTTGCAATTTTTAATGCGGCGAGTTTCAGCATTTATTAAATTCCGAAACAGAGATATTTTTAATGTTACACACACATCGTATGTTATAAAAAAAAATTGATAGACGTATTTTTTTTTTAACACACGATTGAGTTTTGCATATTCAAACGTATTAATTCAGCGAAAAATTCAGTTCGTAAGAATGTGTAGTCAATTCGCGGGAACCGTATTTTTCGGCTTCGCGATTAAAATAAATTTTGCACAACTTGCGCACACAGTGTGATTCGGACTGCGAACCTCAGAATTACGCGCGGAAAAAATTAATAATTAAAGAAAAGAAGAGCTATTGATGTTTGCTCACGCGCTCTCAAATGTGTGTTTAATCATTTGAATTTTTTTTCGACGATTTTCTGAATACATTTTAATGGCAATTAAAACTCACTTGACGAATCCGAATGAGAACTTTATCGCGTGTCTTGCTTAATCTGTCGTGCGAGAAAGTTTCGGTGTAGCTGGTTTTTTGCGTTGTCACGTATATAACGTGCACTTTTTGCGTATCGGCAGTGACAAGGTCAGCCGTGTCGGGCGGAGAGAAAGTGTTCCTGAAACTTCGCGCGACTCAGCTTGTCCGTCGTGTCCTCGTGAAAAATTTAAGGCGCTTAAAAACAACGACGTTTTATAGTTCCTGTTGTTTTAAAGGGGGGGGAGGAAAACGGACACTCCGGTTTTTATTTATTAAAGTGCGTTTGAAACTTTCATCTTTATGAGATAAAACTTGGTGAAAGAGTTTTAAAGAGAGAAATAAAAGAGTAGCCAACAAATTATTAATTTTTTTGAACGTAGAGAGAAAGATGTGTACGCGGATATTCTTTTGTTTCCAACTAATAAAACACGCACAACAATAGAAGCTGTTTTTTTATCTACATTGTCGACAAGAAAAGTGAAAAAAAAAGTGAAAAAAAACGAACAATTGAAAACACGATATCTGTCGTTTACCTTGTTTTTTCATAATAAACGTTAAGCTTTGCCTGACAAAGTGACACTTATCAGTTACAAGAACAAAGTGCGGTGACGTTGCTCCGCCGATACCGGCGAGTGGGCGCGCGCGCGATATATCGAATCGAGAGCGACGGCGGGCGTCGGTCGATCCTGGAATCGGAAGTAAGAAAACGGGAGATGCGACGATAGTTCGTATGCCGCGTATATCGATGACGATGGAATTTGACGTTCCGATGAGTGGCTCGCAGTGGGAATACGCCGACTACGAGCCGAACAACATTCATATTTATGAGAAGGAGTTTCACGACTACGTCGTGTATTACGTGGCGCGAGGAGATTCGCAGCTGTTATCGAGCAACTCGCAGCACACCTCAGGTACATGTCTCGAGAGAAAAATGCGGATAAACTCTAGCGGAAAATGCTTTTAAACGAGCACCGTGCACGACGAAGTGGTTTACACCGCGTTTCCGTGGCATTGGCGCGCGACGGAAGGAAAAGTTCCGCTCCCGCGAGTTGCAAAAACTTTTCGCAGCCTTTCGCCCTCTCTTCGTTCTCTTTCAACTTCTGGGAAAATGGGTTTTATTTGATCGGCGGACCCGAAGAAAACGCCGAGCGACTCATAATTCAATAATTCTATTAAATTATTCCGCGGAAAACACGTTGAAAACGCGAATTCAATTGTGATCGAAACATTTTTAATATTTTATTTCGCGTTTTTTTTTTTTTGTTTTTTTTTATTATTTGATATTGAAGTAAAACGATTTTCATTACGAGCGTTTATTTACTTCACGTTTTAATTCTCGCGATAGGAAAAAAAAATACATTGCAAAACGAGATATGTATTGTGCACCATTTCGAAATAAAATTGTGCCGTAGATAGGCGTTCAAGTAGCTTTGAATTAAAAAACAAAACAAAAAAAAGTAATTTTTTTAAATCAAAAATCAAATATACCGAAAATGTAGTTTGAAAAGCTCGAAAACGAAAAATGTTCGAAAAGCTGTTTATATATTCACCATCCAATTTCGGTCGGCGACGTGCGTCGCTTTTATCAGCCCGATGTGCCGATCGTTATTAATTAATTTCGCACGTGTGAATCGAAAATTATTTCGTTCGTTCGTTCGTTGTTGTCGTCGGGCTCTGAAAAGAAACTCTCATCCCGACGTTATTGCGCAATGGCGCGAATTGAAGAAGCCGGTTGAAAATTGAGCAAAGTGTCTGAATCATTTATCGAAGGTCACGGAGAAAAACAAACCTTTCAAATCGCTCAAGTCTCTCTGTCTGTCTTCTCCCGCGTTCTTCGCGTATACGTCTGGTCGCGCAGCAGACCCCACAATAGAAGAGAAAAAAAACAGAAAAATAGAATCTATTATTTCCCCGACCGGCCGTCGCCGTATATAGGAATATAACAGGGGAAGCGCGTTCGCGCGTTCAATTATGATATATGAGTAATCCGACATTGAGGCTTGTAACAACTCCAGTAATTATACCAATTACGCGTCGCTCTCGTGCCAAGTAACACTGAAATAACCTGGACTTATTTTACAAAATAATATAATGCGCGCCTATTCGTTTAAAATAATAGCTCTCTCGTTACAATGGTCCGTTTCGGAGGCTCTCTCTCGGGAACATCGTAATTTCATTAAAACCATGTTTAACAGCACGTGTGTAACACGTTGATAAAATAAAATTATCCCTTCGCGTGCGCGCGTTAAATTCTCATTACTCCTGAATTTGTCGAATTTACGTGAGAGCGCGCGCGCGTGTTCGCTTCTAGCGCCAAGTGTTGTTAATAATTTAAATTGTAATTTATTACGCAATGACCTCGCGCGTTACTTGATCGAAAGACTGTCGTTTATATACACACACTCAATATACATATATATATATCGATCCTTTTATGAAATCACGCGAGATATGATATTGTATATAGAGATATATCGATAGCCTTAGAAGTCAATCGCCAAGATTATCATGCACGCATTTCTCGCGCAGTTTTTCCCTACACATCCGGGTGTGTATGTCACCGAGCGTGTATTTAAATTGATCGCGATTAACTTGCGTTAGTTGAGCACGTAGCGGACGGAATAACTTTTGCGTGAGTCGTCACGTGCTTGCTGTTGAATTTATCACGAGTGCGGTATATACTACGGTCGCGATGCCGGCTCGATATGTATACATATATATACATATATATATATATATATACATATATATACATACATATATATATATATTGCATCCGATACATAACGTAGGGATGGGGATTGCGAAAGAAATTGAAATCGTTCCCTTCTGTGTCGTAATTTTGCAGTACAGCGTATCGCAATTATTCCTCGAACGTATTATCGATACATCGGCGATTGTCTCCGTTTAATTTAATTTTCGGAAAATCGAATGGGATCTCAGATCCTAAAAAGTTTCTAATTAAAATTCGAGACAAAGAGTGATGGAAGCAAAAAAAAACTTGTTTTTTCGCCCATTTTTCGGAATTTCAAACGTTTTTTTATGCCAAATAGTACTATATGGAAACATTAATTCCGGGGAAATTTTAAGATGCACAGGCACGGTTATATGAAGGGGTGAAAGTGATGGTTTCTCATACTACTATACTAAGTAGCGTTTTTTGAGCAGGAATAAGATTTGTTTGTGTAAACATCATAATATCGCATATCGATATATATATTGGTATATATCGATATATCGATATATCGATCTTCTTTTTGTTTCTAATTGCCGATTCCAGCAAAGTGTTAAAATTTGATTAACCATTAACCATTAAAATGTAATATTAGATACCTATGTTCAATAGATCATAGATGATCCATTCGACAGAATATATCCTCCGTATTACATGAACTTCAGTCACGCATTGTTTCTTATGCAATGCACTCTGACTGGAAATCATCACATTTAATCCCTTTGTATCTCCGGAATCGTGCCTATGCTCATCTTGAAATTTTACTGGCATGAATGTTTCATCTAATAATACTATTTGCCATGAAAAAAAAAAGTTTGGAATTCGAAGTCCAAAAAATGAGCCGCGTGTATACCGCGCGACATTCCGGGAAAATCTAAGATGAACACATACAAATACTCTGTTCTTAATGACATCTTCGGAATTCGGAACAAACTCCGCGTTATTATCTTATCTACCGTGTCTCCGGAGGTAAAGAGCGGTTGTGCGGCTGTGATTTATGCAAAACAGTCACAAGTCAAATAGGAGATATATCTGCGTTGTGATGTGTAGAGAAGGGAGGAGAAGACGGTCTGCGCAGCGCGGCGAGAGACGCGAACCTCTCGCGAGAGATAATAAACGCCGCGTGTCGCGGAATCGTTTAACGCAGCGCGCGTTATTCTAGAGCGACGGTATATGTATATACGTGACTGAATCTGCTTTTTCTGCACACAGATTCCGATAACGAGAGCAAAGATGGCTCCTCGACGCAGGAGAAGAAGCACGGCCGCGTCTCCCAGCCCATCAACACCATCGCGTACACGGTGAGTACATATGTCTCGCGATATTTCTTGACTTGACTTCTCGGTGGCTCGAAAACTCCAACACGCCATCAGTCTAAGCATACGTTTCAAGTTTCGAATTTTAAGTTTCAATTTCAGCAGACTTACAGTTTTAAGTGGAATCCGAACCACCGAGCTCGCGATTTTGCAAATGTGCGCACACGTGCGATTAAACATTATAATCGAACGCACAATCGAGAGCCTTCCTGTACACGAGAGATTCGATCAAAAGTTAAGACAGAAGATGATTAATAGTCTCTTCTCCTCACTCATGAATAACGAACGCAACTTTTATTCGAAAAAATGCATAAGAGAGTTGCAACGAATATTTAGCAAATATTAGGATTTTGATGCTAATCATGGGGTCAACCATAGACTGTTCGAATTTGAAATTTCCGACTATTTAAAAAAAAACTATTTATTTAAAACTTATCGATTGTTTACTCTCTTATAGAATTATTAATTCTTAATAACAATTAAGCAATTACTGTGAAAAAAATTTATATATTAAATTGATATAAGTTTAATTATTTAACTTATTTTCTTTTGTAGTTTAAGATTATATGTACTAGTTTGAAATAAATAAATACATATGTACATTATATAACAATAATAAATGTGTTTAATTTAACTTAAGTTTATTAATTCTATAAATAAATAAATTAGATACTCGAACGTGTTAAAACTTATCCGCGGCAATCAAACAGTCTATTAGCTATTTCCTTTTAGTTTCACATTTAAAAATTATTTAAATAAAAAAAAACATTGCTATATAGGAACAGAATACTTAATAGTTGTTTACTACTCGTTGCAACTCTTATGCATAAATATCCGCTATTCTTATACGCACTTCAAACACACGTACGTAACGTTTAACTGTTTCTCTTCGTCACATAGCTCCGACTTCGTCGGAGGGAAGAGAGGCGGATTTTTTTTTTTTTTTACAAACGGTTTCCCGGAATTTCAGTTACGAGAATGTGTGTATCGATATTAAATAACATGTATCAATTTGTGGATCTGCAAAAATAAACAATAAAATACCGCGCACCTCCGCAAGAGAGAGAGAGAGAGAGAGAGAGACGAGGTCGACGAACCGGGCGTTGAATAAAAATTAACGATAAAGGTCGCGGAATGGAAATAACGACGAGTTGCGCAACGGCATGAATTTTTCGAAGGACGCAATCTCCGTTACGTGAGCTGAAATTCTCTGACACTCGCGCGGAAATCGCCGCGATTGTTCGCGTAATTTTCCGAAGAGTTTTTTTTTCTTCGCACTCTTTTGTTGCGATAAAAAAAAATTTTTTTTTTTTTTTTTTTTTTTTTTTTACTTAAAAATCATACACAATGTATATGACGGGGGGATTACGTCGCGTCATAAAATCGCGTTTCAATCTGGAAAGAATTTTTGCGCGAGAGCATCCGACACTCGCGCGCAGAAATCGTCGCGCAATTTTTCGAAAGGTTTTCCTTCATGCTTTTTATGAGAAAGAAAAATTCTACTTTGCTTAAAACAAACGAAGTTCTTTGTTTTTATATGGGAAATTTACATATAAAACAAAGCGAACACGTCTCGCGCGCGCGCGCGCGCGGAAATCGAAACTGTCTTCTGGAAAAGAGTTTTTTCCCGCCGAGAGTCGTGGAACACGAATTAGCCGAGCGTATTACCCGGTTATCAGCCGCGCACGTGCTTCCTGACGATGCGGTGACTTTTCAGCATGAATTCCAATTACTTGGTTCGTGCTCTCTCTCTCTTTCTCTCTCTCTCTCTCTCTCGGGAATCGGTGCTCTCGCCAGACCCTCGTTAGTGAAATAGTTTCTCTCCTACCCCGTGGTTTGGTGGTGGGTCGCGCTTCGTGGTGAAAGGTCGTCGCGAGTTCGCAAAGACCGCGGGACACTGCGCCGCTGCTCTCGGAACTTCGGAGACGACACCGGGGATGGCACTCGTGCGCATCGCTGAAATTCTGGAGCGGCGGTGTATGCAAAATGTTATATCTCTCTATCTCTCTCTTCTCTTCTCTCTCTCGAAGTGGCACGCGTCCATCGCGCAGCAGGTTGAGGCACTTCGCTCGATGAATAGCTTGAATTTACCCTTTCATTTCACGACGCTCCGTGGAAGAAAATTCGCGAAATTTGAAAGTCAAATTGTGTTTTAAACAAACAAATGGAGAAACGACTCCGGAAAGTAACTAACTGAAAAATTCAAATAAAAAAGCTTCTAAGAGTCAGCGCGGATGTCTGTGAAAAATAATAAATGAGCGTGATTTTTAAAAGTTCAATATATATTTTTGAAGCGCTCTCTCGGTGTGAGAGAGCGCTTGTAACGTTCCTGCTTTTCCCTTGCTACGGAGTAGCTCGCCGGGGGAAGGGTTGCGGTGAAGTAATTTACTCGGAGTGCCAGTTGTATGAAATAACAAGAAAAGTAGATTATACACATATACTTTGCGCAGTGTTTAAATTTAGAGAAAAAATTTATTTCAATGTTATTACGAATGTATTGAAATAAATAATTATACCGTCGATAATTTATCGATGAGATAATTGAGGCAATTGCGCATTTATAGACGATACGATAGATGTCTTTGTTAATTCTTTGTTTTTTTTTTTTTTCTTAATCGGTTCTTCGTTAACGATGATAGCTTTGCTTTATGCTTCCAGCATACAACGCTATCAAAAGGCGATATCGTCGATTTCGATGCTCGCCTCGAGGGAAATTTCACGATCGAGCACTGCTGCTCCGGAAAGAAAGCGTTCTTGTAATTTTTCTCTCTCTCTCTCTCTCTCTCTTTCTCTTTCTTTCTTTCTCTTGCTTCCTTCTAGCCCTAACCTTTTCTTAATGCAACATTCCTCGTGAACGGCGTCGCTTTGGGGAAGCGGAAATCTGCGTGGCATTTAATTCGACGAGGAAATGAAGTTGTTGCGCAAGCTGCGCTTCCTGATTTCTTCCCGGAGCGAGCGCAGGTCTTTATCAAGACCGGTTCGATCTGATAGATCGCACGCATTTCCCGACAACTTCTCTCTTCGGTTCTTCGAACGAGAAGATCGCGTTAGTGGTTTAAGTTTATTATCGAACTGTTAAGATAAATTCTTATCGGCACTTCTGAACGCAAATCTAATTATTCTTCGTCTTATCAGCATTGAAATATCAGCAATTCGAATGCGAATCTAATCGCCTCGAGTACAAAGTAAATGCGATAATTAAGAATTTAAGTTAATTTTTAAATAAATTTTAAATAAATAAGCGACAGAAACTATTTATTCTTCAGAGGGCCGGCAGTTTTTCCTTGAAATCTTAGTCAAATCTTGATATCCAAACTTGTAAACATATATATATTACATATACATATATAAAGAGCCAATTAATTGTCGGGCTTTATTTAAGAGTTAATTAGCGTAACAGATCTCGTTATTAGAGGAAGAAACGAAAGAGATCTGCACGGCTTTTTGCTAACGATGGTTGAGAATCGTCGGTTAATATTGTTACACGCGCAATTGCAGTGATGCACCTTCTCTTTCTCTCGCAATCCACGCGATGTTAATCGCTTGATGGGTCGCCGTTCCCTTCGCGCCGGTGGCTGCTGCTGCTGCTAGCGCGTTTATCCAGTTTGGCGAAATCACTATGGCCGCAGCCGTAATCTCCGTGTTCTGATAATCACGGTGGCTCTGCAATCCCCGCTCTATTAGACCTCCCCTCGGCTTAAGCCGGCCATTTCGGCTCTCCGTTGCAGCGGCTCTCCCATTGATCGATTAACGTCTGTAATCTCGGCGACGACGGACTCCTCTTATCTCCTCGGGCTTTCGTGACCTCGATAACACTAATGTTCGTTCGCGTTCAAACAATACCAAACAATTTCCTCGAATTCTCATCGTTTTTGTTTACAAGTCGGTTCTCAAAATTACAAAGTTTCCGACAATGTATTTTTTTTGGTCACGCGTTAAATATGTTTTACAGCTGTGTTTATTTAATTCATTTGAATTAATACAATTGATTTTTCAGAAATTTTGCCAAAATCACACACAGATTGTTTATATTAAAATTTATATTTTTTTAAAAGTTATACTTTGAGAGTCAAGATATACGTGCAACATATATTTTTATAACGTGTAAATTAATGCACATAGAATATTTCTTTTTTGCAATGAAATTTCTTTAATTTTATTAGGGAGTTAAATGAGTAATTTATATGTGATGCAAGAGAGAGAGAGAGAGAGAGAGCATATGACTTTTAGAATTGTTATTCAATTTGAATTTCCTGTGTGTTTAATTTGCACATAAAATATAAAAATATATTTTTAAAAATATAGTAAAAGTGTATTTTTCTCCAGCAGGCTTTTAAAGTTCTATTTTTTTCTGATTTTAAGATAATAGAACCGTATATTTTGTTATAGTTTTTATATTTTTACGACAAACACCATTATCTCTTAAATTTATTTATATTTGTAAAGAAACGAGTTTTGATCACGTTTCGCGCAAAAGAAATGCGATAATGCACTTGTCAGAAGCAGGCGGTCTAATACAGAGCTCGCGAGATGCGCAAACGGGAGAAATCGACTCTGGGGGATGATGAGAGTAACGGAAAAATATGAGGAGTTTCTCTCTCGCGAGAGAGAAAGAGCTCTTTTGTGGTTTGGCGGGAGACTCTCTTGCTCGCAACGAAAACGAAGATTATAAAGCCGCCGCTAAAAGACGCGGAAGCTGAAACAATGGCCGTTTCCGCTCTGCCTTCTTGCTCCTCCTCGTAGTTTTTAGAAAACATTTCCCTCCTCCTCCTCTCCTCTTTTTCTTTGTTTTCCTCGTCATTGCGATTTTCTTTTTGTTCATTTTAATCGAACTCGCTTTTCCTCCTTCTCTTCCTCCTCGCTCTCAAGCGTCTAATCTGCGCTCCGGGAATTGTCGTTTTTTTTTTCTCCTCGTTCGACCACACCTCTAATGGAACGGTGATGCCGGTAGCAGGATTCTTGAGCAGTTTTCCCTATCACCCGTCTAATCTCGATCGATTCGCATTTATTCGGAATCGAGGATGTCGCGAAACGGATGCTCTCGAGCGATATCCGTATTTCACGTATCTACTCGTTTTTTGCGGAAAGCAAATCCGCGCGTAGGAAATTTGTCTCGAATCTGATTGGAATCCAATTCGAAAAGAAATAGATTCTAAATAAGAAATTCGAAACAGATTCTAATCAGATTTCAAGCTAATTTATAAATTTAAATGATATGATGCCCCGCACTTTTTTTTTTATCGCGCAGACGGGAAATGAGACAATCATTTGATTAAAAAAAAAAAAACAAAAAAAATTGAAAACAAAGAAATAAAATTCCCGAGATATTGTCAAAACGCGAAAAATGCGTCGCTTGACAATTAAAATGATCAAAGTGACGAAATATCTGCGCTTCTGAATAATATTTCAGAGACCGCGACTCTCTTTATCTCGATGCGACGCCAGTTCATTTCTCGAGTAATTAGAAACTTCGCGAAGAAATTAAATAATTCTCACGGCGGATGAAAATTTCAAGGGACGTTTCTCTGAGAAGCAATGAAAATCATGCCCCGAGAACTTCCGTGTGAAATGACAAAGAGAGACCGGGTGCATTGTATAAGCCCCATTAAAAACGGTCGGAGGACTCGGAAATAAACGGTTTAATTGCTCAAGCGAGAGTGATTTAAGATTCCCGGGCAGACTTCCCCATTGAAAAATGATAATAGCAAAGCAAGATTCCCGTGTCACAACGCCTAATGGAATTACGAGTGCGCCTCGGCGCGGCGGCGAGAGACGACGCGCAATTGGAGAGAGGGTTGAAGTGTCGCGGAATAATTAACAAATTTCCCGACGGGACATAAATCGCGTTTTAAGCGTCGGAAACTCTGTTTCCCGTCCCGGTGTTGCCGGAAAATAACGGCACGGATTAGCGTCCGCGACGGACGGAGGGGAGGGGCGGAAGAAGAGCCTTTTTTAATCGAATTTATGCCGCGCGGCGCGCGCTTTTGTGCTTGTGAAAGGGTGGAAAACGGATCGCGACAAATGGGCGAGCGCCGATGGCGCGACATCGAAACCGATGCATTGTTGTCCCTTCTCGCAACGTTACTCCGTCGTTGTACAGGTCGTTGTTGCACACGAATTTGCATAGAAGACACACGAGCCGCACCTCAATAAGAGGCTGCTTTTTTTCCTGGAATTCAATTTTCTATCGTCCGATACTCTCGAGCGCGCCATTTCTGTCGGGCTTATGCAAACGAGCTAATGGCCTCGTACACACCACTTGTGGGCAAAGATACATATCTATATGCGTACACATACACACACGCGCGAGAGAAAACGCGTATATTCTCTTCTCGCGAGTAACGAGGATTCTCTCGAGAATTCTCTCTTTTGTCGCGTTTCGTTTTCGTTTTAACGCAGACTCTTCGTCGCACTTTTTCCCTTTTTTTTTTTTTTTTTATTCCTTCAGCTTCTCACTTTTGATTCCTTCAATTTGCGCAATTTATTTGATCTGCACACTCGCGCGACTCAAGAGGAAAATGAAACTTGCAACTTGTTCTTCTAGAATTAATCAAGTACTTTGCTACATCCCCCGATAATTATTACACTTGGCTCTTTGTTGGTCTTTCTTCTTTTCCTTTAGAGCCATATCGACTTGAATTCTTGCATATGAGCATCGGAAAATCTGCAAAAGAAAACAGAATTCCCAAAACCATTGTTTCGCATAATATTAATCGCCACTCATAATATTAATCGCAAAACCATTTGTTTCACCTAACGAATTTTTTCATGATGAAATATCGATCGTCACTTGCAAATATTTGTTTCACTTACGATAATGAATCTTAAATTACTTTTGCTTGTTCTCTCTCTCTCTCTCTCTCATTAATTCATTGTTGATAGTTGCGTTCGATTATAAAACCATCGAGCGGCAGCGCAGCTCGTCGCCGTCGCGCAAACGCGACGTTCTTCTTGTTGTTTGCGCAGGACGCGCGCGCGCGAAAGTAATTTCCTTAAAGGATTATGTTTCCCGTTGAGACAACGTTAATGACATGTTTGTCTTCGTAATTACAGGTGGGCGACAGAGACACGCTTACGTCGGTGGCGGCGCGATTCGACACAACGCCGTCCGAGCTGAGCAAATTGAACAGGCTCGGAAGCACTTTCATTTATCCCGGCCAGCAATTATGGGTGCCGACGAAAGGAGAAGGACGTCCCGGGAGCGGATCGGCCGCCGACGCGCCCAGCCCCGATCCTTGCCACGATCACGAGTCGCAGGACGACTTGCCACCCGAGGAGAAAGGTGATTTTTCTCTCGCCAACGTAGAGATAATTTTAGTTTTATTTTTCTCTTCTATTTTCTTCGCAACGAAACTGGAACGACTATGCGCCGAAGCTTTGAAATCTCGGGGGTGGAATTCAGATTTCCGAGACAAAAAATCGCTCGACCGACAAGTCTCCTGATTCTTCTCCGCCGCGAGCGCCTTGAGAAGAAACGTTTCGATTTTTTAATCACCGACGCAACTACTCTCGGCTAGCCCGAAGCGAAAGAACCATCGCCAACGACCTTTAAAGTCCACCTACATTAGGAGAAGTGTCACCGTTCGGGCTATATCGAGCGAGAGAGACAGACTCTCGCGAAGGACAACTCGCTCTTTCTTTTTTTTTCTCTCTCTTTGTATTTTTTTTTCTCCCCGTCCGTGACGCAACGCACGAGGGCGTTTGCAATTAATGTGCGGACAAGATTTCATTCTTATTCCCGTCGGGATTTCGGCGACGCGGAGAAGTCCGCGTAACGCACGCGGGGTCTCCCCGGCTGTATATCCTGTTGCGCATTATGCTAATGCGCGCGAGATGGATTTAATACACGCGCGTGGAACGCGCGGTATGAATAATGCAACAGCGGGATCCGATAGAGCGCTTATATACATGCGCGCTAGAATTGGCTCGCCCAACTGAAGCGAACGGAGAGAGAGAGAGAGAGAAAAAAATTGGGATATGTCTCGAATGTTATTACGTCTGCTCACGCGGAGGATCGATCGCGTAGAATTTCGCGTGAACATTATAGGTATGTGACTATAATACGCGTGTCTCCGAGATTGATACGCTTTTGCGACCTAACGCTTTTCAGACGAACGCCGAGTTCGTCTCCGGGGAACTTCAATACCTGTCGGTTACATCGGGGTTGGCGAAAAAAAAAAAACTTTTTCTCCCCTTTGTGTATTTGTGATTTTTATGCTCGCCGAGTTTCGAATCTAAATTTTTTTTTTTCAGAATTGCGCTATCATATCGGGAATTTTAACGAAACGAGATGAAACTATTTTGCTTTGTGCAACATATTTCTGATGAAAGTCTGTCGAAATTATTTCGGGGAGAAATCGGCGCCGATCGGCTCTATATACGTATTTCGATTGGACGTGAATAGTCGTACACGTATGTCAGTCAAGTGCTTCGTTCGCGCGAACTAATTAGAATAATTCCAAGACTCGAGGCACTCCGATCGCATTTGTATCGCTGACAGAATATTGCGTTGTGTCTCTTGTCTTTAATTGGCATTGGTCTCGTTTGAATTTCGAACAGGTCGGTTTTTTTTCGGACGAAGAATTTTGTAAGAGAGAGATATGTAGTTAATTAGGACAGTTACTTCACGCATTAAATCGCGCGATAAATATTAAATCAAAAAGATTCAAATTTAATGTTTAAAAATAATTTTATATGTCAGACATTTTGTCCTAGAGCTCTGGAGGAAGACAGAAACAATATTTTACATTGAATTCCTTTTATCGTGCAAGATATGAAAATTTCCTTTCATTTGTAACGTGATGTGATATTCGCGAATTGACGGTTAAATTCTGCGGTCGCAAGGAAAAACGCATGTATCATCACTTTCGAGATGTTTAAAGTTTTAAATACAAATTCCTCTAGTTGACAAAGTTGGTTTGATTTTTTTTATGATGTCTACGTTGACTATCTTTAATTCGACTAATGTTCACAAGAAAAATATATACAAAAAAATCATTAATTTGTGCGAATTTTTCGGAATTACGTTGGTTTGCCTAATACATGCAAATCAAGTCTCGGACTTAAGTTTTGTTTTGCATAAGTTTTTTCATCATTCAAGATGTGTTTTCGTGCATTTTTTTTTTCCCTCATAATACTTTGCAACTCAACTCGCAAAAACTTGAATTTTTTGAAATTGTGACATGTGGCGTTTTTCCTTGCGACCACAGAATTATTGTACGGAATACGTTGCGGAAGATCGAACTTTCTCTTTATTTCTCTTTATTTATTGCAAGCGAAAAGTATTTCTATAGAAACAAATAAATTAAAAAAAAAACTATATAGCTCGTATAAATTCTTTTTTCATACAATGCTAGTCTGTGATAGCACGTACTGTCGTCACAAATATCTCTTGATTTCGTCAATCAAATATTCAAATCATCAATCTGGTTGTCTCATTCTATTCTTTTATGTCGTACGTTTATATGAAAGTTTAAATACGCATGCAAAGAAACTAAATTCTATCACGTGAATATATGATGGAGATTATAGTAGAAAATCGTAAAATAAAAATTTATACTCATTTTCGAGGGAAAATAGCGATAAATCTTTACTAGCGTAATTTATTTCCTTCGGTGGAAGCACTTTTTATTTAATAATGCAATAAATACGAAAATAGAGAGAAATTAAAGTTTACGAGTTTTTCGATTTACAGGTCCCTGTCCAATACGCTCTTCTTAACGCTCGAAAAGCGAAACCCGATTTCCCGTTATGTTGTTACACAATTTCGTGACTTTCTGTACGTTTATGTCGGTTCGTTTGTGACAACACTCGAACGATTATTATGCACTTGTTTGCAAACCTCGAATATTTATTTACGTATCTTCTTCGGGGACTCTTCGCTTTGTCACCGTTGGCGCGCACATTATTCGCGATATATATATCGTGAATCGCGTGAGCTCGATATTCGCGCGCGACGCGCGTCGTACGTCGTTACGTTTATTTTATTTAACGCTAAAAAAATGCCGGACTGGAAGGAAGCGAACAATTCCGGACGCGATCGCGGCCTATCGTGGACTTATATCTTCTGCAATCTGCGATTCGAATGGCCGACACGACATGTGCCGCGGAAAATGCAATTACATCACAAAGGTAACTCGGACATTACACACGTGCATGAAACAAATCAATATTGTGTTTGCGGAGCTAGCGGGACTTTACCGATTTTTTATCTAGAAGAAAACTCGAACCAAACTTGTATAATATCTCGCTGTGCAAGCAACAGAAACATTCATTTTTTTAAATATTTTTCTACATTTTTTTTGTCTCTCTTTTGCTCTCGCCGAAATTACGCGTGTTGTTTTATATATATAAAAATATTTTATATAGGTTTTACGTCAAACTATATGATTTTTTTTTGTTTTTGTTAATAAAAATCGACAGAGTTGAAAATTATTTTACACACAAAGTTAAAAATCGCATTTGCGGTTTTTAATTAGAGACAAATTTTGTATTTTATTCCGTGCTCTTCGACGTAAATAAAAATTTTATGCGCATTTCTACGGAAAACGAGGAGTCCGAAGTTCGCGCAGGTCACCCGTTATGGTCGCGTTCCCGTCAGCTGATCGACCGCGAACTATAGGCACGGTTCGCATTGCCGCTGCTTATCTAACCCAACCCGACCTAGTCGATACGCGCGGCAGGCAGGTAATGACACGCTCGTGTCGCGAACACGATGTCGCGTCAGATGAAACAGATGATGAAATTACTGATTTTGTCGAAAATTGTACGTACGTGCACGCGCGTTACGAGACGAGGACGACGACGACGAGCGAGCGAGCGAGGGAGTTGCGTCGGATTTTTCTGCGCGCGAAGTTAGGTTAGTTCGCTCCGTGACGTGGAATTTGAATACACATGGTATCTTTCATAAAAATAAAAGGAAACCACCGTTGTGTGGATGACGACGACAGTCGTGTTTTAACAAAAAGAAAACCTTGGACTTTCGCGATCGTTATCAGCGCTCGCTATTTGAGAGGTGATAAAAGATCGCGCTTTTTTTCGAGAGTGTTTGTTATCGTGTCTCTTCCGCGATCGCAAACGACGCACTTAACGACCGAAACTCGTGTCACGCGATCGATATCGCGACTTGATTTTCTGAACAGACGCGGCGAATTTATTACAAATTTGCAATTCGCACAACGTTTGTATTTTGTTTTTGTTTTTAACACTCACACGTTCTCCGTTTTTGCAGAATTGTTGGACAATCTGAGACCAGTGTCACCCAAGCCGGGCCATATGGAGCGCGTGAAAACGCCTCTCGGCACGTCCAGCGCGACCGCGGACGAAGACGATCAACCGTTCAAAGAGAGATTCTTGAAAATCAACGTCAGGCATATTACGGACGGCCAGGTAAATAATAATTTTTTTTTTTTTTCAACGCGTCTGATTTTATCAGCGAGAATCGATAATTTTTCTGAAATAAAAATTTATTTCCTTTCAGGGTGTGGTTGGCGGTGTGTTGTTGGTCACGCCAAACGCGGTGATGTTCGATCCGAACGTTTCCGATCCTCTCGTGATCGAGCACGGGGCCGAATCCTACGGGGTGATCGCTCCTATGGAGTTCGTGGTCAACGCTGCGATCTATTACGATATCGCGCACATGAGGGTCTCCCACACGGAGTCCGGCAATTTGGACAAGAAGCCCGAGATCTACTACATGAAGAAACCCCAGGTAGATAATCGCAAATGCCAGTCTCCCGGAAAGGACGAGAATTTCCCCGAATTGGCGGGTGACGACAGCGAGAGCGTTTGCAGTTGCGCGGAGAGAGACGGTGACGCTTTTCCAAAGGCCTTCGAACGCGAGCTCGTAACTCCCACCAATCTTCAGAGCGTGCGTATCTCGACTCCCGCTTGTTTATTTATCAATGTAAAACTGGGTGCACTCTGGTGAATAAATATACTGTTTATTGCAGGAAGAGAACTCAATTTCGACCAAAGAAAAGGAGAAGGAAAAAGACAGCGAGAAAGAACTTTGCGGCAGCGGCGGCGGCCAGGCCAATAGAACGCTGGAGGAACGCAGGCGATCCATGCTCGACCATCATTGGGCAGTTCCAAGCAAGGATCGGAACACGTTCTCCGTCGACGACGAGCAGCAGGATTCCTTAAATTCTGATAAGGTGATTGCTACCGCAACTTCTCCGATAAGATAATTGTCTATTTGCGGTTAATGCAGAATCAATAGAACTTGTATAAATACTCTCTGTCGCGCGCGCGAAAACGAATGTGTGATTTTTGCGAACAGACCGAACCAGCCAAATCAAACGCTATACCCGAGGACGAGGAAGGATCTCTAGTCAAATTGTCGTGCCATGATTCCGGTATCGATATCCGCGACCCGCCCATCCCGGTGGTTCAACCGATACCGACGAAGAAGGTGTACTCGGACGCGGACATCGTCTTATCCTCGGATTGGGTTCCCCCGATTACGATAGCGCCGACGAACGTCACGAGCACGCTTGAACCTGGACCCACCATCAACGGCAGGAAGAAGGCCAGCTCGGTGTCCTTTAGCTTAGAGAGCAACGCGGAAGAGCCTGAGAAAGATGAAGAACACAAGGACGACGATAAACAGGAAACACGGAGGAACAAGGTACATTAAAATAAATTTCAGCATCGCTGAAAAAGTCGTACTTTTCTTTTAGTAGATTTACACATTTAATGCGACATTTTGCTTTTAGATGTTGAAACGTCTGTCGTATCCGTTGTCCTGGATGGAGGGTTTGACCGGCGAGAAGGACGACGACAGCAGCAAATCCGTTTCCGACAAGATATCGAGCCTACCGAACAGCGCGGATTCCCATCACTCTTCCGTTTTCAGCAAAGTTTTCTCAAGGTAAACGATTTTACGTCGTTACGTTACATCGACAATTTTCTATAAACAACTTTATATATATATATAGCTTTCGAGTTACTTTAAAAACATACGGTTTTATATATATATATATAATCGCTTTTATCTTTTCACTCTATCTGTGTTAAGAATGAGTAAGAAAGTTCCTGCAAGGGTGTGCATTTACTTATTACATTAAGAAGAGGAACGGTCTTATCCGCCTTTTACTTTAACTTGCTTTTTTGCTGATTTTTAGAGAATTAATAGTACAAATGAGGTTATTTTTTTTCTCACAATCACGTTTCGCACATAAACTCGATTTCTGCTGAAATTAATCTTGATCTGATAAATTGGGAATATCGAAACGACTATAGCCTCATTTGTTGTAAACATAGCGTAACATTAGCTACTTGCATAGAGAGAGTGGCTTGTCGCACACGAAAGGCATTACGGGAAACTCTTGTGGAGGGAACACGTTACAGGGGTGAACTTACGAAAGATAATACCAAGTTCTCCCTTGTTTTTCGACCGATATTTAATATTATAAAACTCGATCGCGGTCGAATTAAATTTCAAGTTAAAGCTCATGTTAAAAAAAAAAGTGTTAACTTAAAATATTCATTAACGTTTTTTGTCAATGTCTAACCATAACTAACAAAAAATGTGTAATGGTGGTGAATAAAAGCTCGCCGATCAACCTGGTGAGTGACTTTAGCTCGGGCCTGTTTGCTAAAACCCCCAGCGAGGAGAGTGGCGGTAGAGCGGGTGGAACACCACCGCTCACCGCCTCCTCTCTCTCCCAGGACTCCAGCATTTTCTCACCTGGTCCGGGAGGCCTTATTGGGTGAGTCTGGACCCGATCGTGACACCTTACATTTGTTGTGTATCCCAGTATCTCCTCCCGATTCCCTCTACTTTTCGCTCTTCGTCTTACAAACGTTTTCTGTGCATCTCGGCAGAATTTTCTTCTTTTCTCTTACAATATCAAAGAGTAACTATATGTCGATGTTATTACCAATGGAAAAGCGCGCGCCAGCAATTATTCGCAATTAAAATTTTAAAATTCGCTCAGAAGATTCTGCGGACCGATCATATATTTTCTCCTACACACACGCTCCATTTTGTTTCGTTGTCACTTGATTATCAAGACACTCTGGAGGGTCTTCCTGCTCTCAGGTAAATTGTAACTATTTGCCGAAAGTTAGACAGGTGATGTAGACACTCTGCCAATAAACTGTCCACACCGCTTACAGCCAACACGATCAGCTTTGAATACACAAAATACTCAGTCACCTGATTTTATATTACTCGTCCCGACGATGAATATATATACATCCCGATTACTGTTGTTTCCCTTTGTTATTATTATTGTGTTTATCAATGTGTTATATATACGTATATATGTATGTATATATATCTATACATGTATCTCGCTTCTGAACTATGAGGACATGCAAAACTCCATCGATGTGTTGTAGTTCGATCAGATAAACGTAACACGCTAACTTACTTACTTGTCGTTCAGAAACAAAGTTGGAATGTTGTTGAGATTCTACATCTTTCGCAGCCTCGTTGATTCGCAAATTTCCTTTCAGACGCTCTTCCGTGGGCACTTTTATTAGGCAGCAGCCGTTGACGTCCTCCGGCAGCAGCAGCGTCGACAGCAGTCGAGGCAGCAAAACCTCAACGACGGCGCCGCGATTGGACTATCGCAGTATGGTCTCCGTCGAGGATATGCCGGAACTGTTTGTGAGTTTCGACAGTAAGTATCGCTCGTTTTATCGAAAAGAAAAATCATATTTACATTTCGCAACTTTCGTGTTCTTTATCGGAATGAAATCGAATGTACACTCGGAAAAAAAATATATATATATAAAACAAGAGAAAAAACGTATTCCGACAGACTTTCGTTTCACACGAGACACTCACGAGTCACTTTAGTTAGTTTCGTACTTTTAGTATGAGCATCGATAGTGCGAACGATCAGGCAAAAAAAAAAATATCACCTGAGTGATGAATTAGAATGACTTAACGCGAAGGATATATTTTAGTACATCACGCACTGCACTTGCTCGAAAAACGCATAGACAGCTTTTTAAACGATGTTGTTTTTGCCAGTTTATTGTTTATAGAAATTTGGAGCGCCTTTGGCTACAAAAAAAAAAAAAAACTGCCACGGATTTGTGCGAATAGTTTGTTTGTTTGTTTGTTTTTTTCTTCTAAATTCTCCATCAGCTTCGTCCCGCGTTCACACAATTCGGCACAAGTAACCAAATGCGCTTATTTTGATGTTACATTAAAGTAGTTTATTATTGTATTCTAGATTCTATTTTGTGTCACTATTTATATACATACGTATATATATATATGTATGTATGTATATCGATTCCGTACAAATCACTTTATTAGACCGACGTCGCTGTTCGATGTCACACGACGAGACCGAAGGTTTTCGGAAAGAGACTAGTAACATGCGCCAATTTAACTCTGTCTATTTTAATTATTTAAAGTCATATTAAATGCTTAAATTTCAGTGCGTATTTTAAGAGACACGACATCTCACAGTGGAAGGATTTGTTCTAGGATTCTCAATAATAGAGACGTTCTCATAAATGTTTTTTTTCTCTCTCTCTCTCTCTTTTTCTCTCATTCTCTCTCTCTCTCTTTCTCTTTCTCTCTTTCTCTACGAACAGAATATACGAATTACATTGCCAAAATCTTGAAACCCTTTGTGCCGCATTGCATGTAACGAACGTGAATTTTTTTTTTTGTAACTCGAGTGAGATTGTGATTCTTCACTCTTCGAAACGTGCGCAACCTGAGCGTCGACTTTCAATTTTTCACACTTGTTAATCTTGTTCCACCAACAATATCGAATATCAAGATTTGTGACAAAATGTATGTAATGTAACGTTCGATTGTTACGAACTTGGATGTTTAATTTTTATCATATTTCTGCGTATTAATTGCTCGATCATATAATCTCTCTCTCTCTCTCTCTCTCTCTCTCTCTTTCTTTCTATCTCCAGTAATGTTTTGTCTATTTCAGATCAGCACAACGGGTTTCATCACATCTAGCTAGCAATAGTTTCATACTAATGCAGTAATGTCATTTGTTTCTGTTGCCCCTCTAGTCCAAGCACCTAATTTTCCCGAACTCGAGGGTCTGGGTAGGTTTCATACAGTATTAGCTTATACTCTTTTTCCTTCCCTTCCCCCTGGGAAACACTTCCGATGTTTATTTATTTTTTTTTTTTTTTAATTTCGTGCGCGTTTTGTCTGTCTTTTTGTCTTGTTCTCGATTTCATTCACTATCTATGCATTAAACATGATTTGCGCAACCCGCAAACGACGACTGTGTCACTGTAATGGTTATTTCATCACGATTTCTTGCTGCACGTGCATTTTGTGTAAATCTCTTCTCTCTACAATACACACACACATATATATATATATTTATATGTATCCGTACGATTGCTCTTTTTATTATTACATCTCGTTACGTCTCGTTATTCTTTTTATATGCTAACTTTTTATCTTGATATACTTTGTCTTTTTCTCTCTCTTTCTCTCTCCACTTACTTCTCTGTGGTAATGTGCTTGCCTCGTTTTCCTACTTATTCGTGTTTTCATTATTCCACTTTGTGTGTGCGCATATACGTGTGATTTCTCAAAAATTTCTAAAAGAATTCGAGGAATAAAAATACACGAGCTTTTCTTATGTGTCGTGACTTCTCTTTAAACAAAAGCTGTTTTGTGTGTAAAGTCGCGAATCTCGCACATCTCGTCGCCTAATCTGAATTATATATTTAAAAAAAAAATGAAAACACCTTTGTTTTTTTTTTTTTTATTTCTTTCTGTAACTTGTTATTAAAATATTTCCGGAATTTATTTCTAATTTGTGTTGACGAATGTTATTCCTCGTTAACGCAGAATTGATCCCGCGACCCGCGCGATCTTGCGAAGACCCGCCGTTGTACCTGAGGCTGCGCACCGGAAGACCGAAGGACAAGAAGATACCGCGATCGACGCCAATTATGAGCTACGGCAAAAAGAAACTGCGTCCCGAATACTGGTTCAGCGTGCCGCGCAACAGGTAAGCGGTTTTCTCTCTTTTTTTTTTTTTTTTTTTTTTTTTTGGACGTTCGAATCGCGCTTCTAATTTTTTCCAATCGCGCGTTGCAATTACGTGAAGTGTGTGTTTTCAAACAACTTCAGACGTGAAGAGGAAACACAATTTTCTAATCTCTCACGAAGATAGGCACAACAACATATTGCGTAATATATTTGATCGTGCGTGACAAGCTTTTGTTCAAAGTATTTTCAGTCAGTTTAAAGTATTTCGATAAGATTTGACTGAATTTAATGCAGCTGTGTACTTTTCAAAGCTTTGTCGTAAAAACGTGGCGCTACAGTTTTGTCGATTTTTTTTCTCTTGTCGCTTTTCTCGCGCCCCGCCAAGTTAAGACGAACGAGAAAAAACGAAAGAGACCAGTGGAATTCCTGAATTCTCGAGTATTTTTACACATCGCGTGACGCCCGACTTTTTTTCTACATAATGACGAACGAGTCGTAGGCGCCGTTAAGTCAGTCCGCTTTGGCCCGTGCCGGAATAAATATTTGTCCGGAGACGTTTTTTCTTTTTTTTTTTTTTTTTGAAGTAAAAAACAGAAAGCGGTAAATTTTCTATGTACGAAAACGGTACATCACGGTGTTGTTTTCACGACCGGACGCGCGCGTTTCTTCTCGCGCGAATCGCAAAATAGATCCTCGCCTCCTACACCGAATCTTCTATTTATACGCGCGCGACTGATGCTCGATCGAGGTTTGCTGTGTAGGCTGCTGGTGTTTTTGCCTACTTAACGAACGCGCTTAAAAGCCACTGTGAAATCGTAAACATTCCGCGCGCGTACGTTCGAGCGCAACGCTATCAATCTGATAGATACGTAAAGTCGAGTAAACAATCTTAATATCTTTCTACAAAAAGAGATGATTCTCTCTGGCTTGTAAAGGTCCGTCTACAATAGGATTGACAGTAAAATAGTGGGACGCAAACAATTTCCACGACTATGTCTGTCCGCAGTGAAGACGACATCAGACATTTCGTTGACATTTAAAAAATCTGATTCAACCCTTTGCGGACAGACATGGATCTTCCAGACCCACTCAAAAGTTGCGCATCTCTAATAAAATTAGTTCTTCAAACGCTTCAAAACTACTAGAGATTTTTACAATTTGTTTTTTTTTATCGACGCAGAATTGTTTCAACTTTAAATCAAAAAAACAAAATTGAAAAAATATTGATTCTTTGCGGAGATATTCGATTTTAAAGTCACGTGGATCTCACAGTCTGACTGACTCGTAAGTCATTTTTGAAGTCTGTCCGCGAAGAGTTAAAAAAAAAACACATCAAATATTAGGCAGATATCCAGACCACGTTTCAAAATTTGACTGACATTATTGAAAATCTCAGTTCCAAACGCAAAGTGACACAAGACTGCGAGCCGTAGGCAGTATATCGAAGTGGAAATAATTCATTTCGCTTACGGCTACTGCTGCGACCTTCTAAATCGGAAATAGGTCTCTTACGACCCAGTGTTACGGCCTAAAACTGTCTATTGTGTTTGACGACTCTCTATTGTCGATGACTCTCTATTGTTGACGACTTTTGCACCTTACGATATAATCGAAAGTAAAGAGTTCCTCGAAGAGAGAACAAAGTAAATCGACGGCGGAGTGTGAAAGAGGCAAGAATTAATAAACAACAAGCTACAAATTTCGGTTTTATTTTAAACCAAGAATGAAAAGCCGATGATGAAAAGCAAAAATAAAGACAACTTTAGGTTTTGCAAAGAACTCAAATTTACATCTTCGACAAAAATTAATCACGGAATGGCATTTTTTTTAATCTTAATGCCACGATTTATAATAAGCTCGAGGAAAGAAAGAAAAAAAACAATAATCTGAACGTATCTGAGCTTATGTTCACCAGTTAACTAAGATATCGATCTCGATTCTTCGAATGTCGTCTTCGCGCAAAGTCAAAAAAGAATCTCGCGACAGTTTTTTTTGGATGCCACTTGTTTACAAGCGTTATCGGTGCTTCGCAGTATCGCGATTGCGATCGAGCGGTACACAATTTTGAGATCGATTCCGTAAAGCTGGATTAAGATCTTTGTCGACCTCGTTTTCACATATCGATCTGACTTCTCGGTAATCAGTTCTTATATCATCCGATTAAATTACGAAAGTGTCAAAAATAACCTGTTCCCGTTAGCGCGCGCGCATCTGTTGCGAGAATAAACTCTCGACTCATCAATGTCGACAATATCGTCTTGCTATCGCGGTTCGGTGTTGCAAAATGCGAAAAGCGCGTGTAGCTGACAAAAATATTGAAGGAACAGCCGTTGTATTTTGATCTTTGCACTTTATCTTCTTTATCGGAATATCAATATTTGAATTACCAATTTAAATTTTATGAAATGTTCTGAAAAACTGTATTTGCATGTAGTCTAAAAAACAAAAAAAAAAGTCTGAAAATCTACATAATTTTAATATTAACAAAAATTTGAATTTGTAATGCGATTATTAAACTTGTCATTGAGATTCTTTTGTTCGCTTTTTGCTCGCATTTAACTTCTAAGATTTTTTACAATTAATTCTTCGCGGACAGACATGGGTCTCTCAGACCCATGGATCTGAGAGACCCATGTCCGCGTCTTTAATAAAAGTTTTTTTTTAACGCTTATACTTTCGAAACTACTCGAGATTTCTTCACTTTGTTCTTTTTTGATCGACGCAGAATCGTTGAAATTTTCAATTCAAACAAACAAAATTGAAAAAAACATTTTCGCGAAACTCTATTCGATTTTAAAGTCGCGTTAGTCTCACACCCAGTCTGTTTAATTAGTCGTAATTTTTTTAGGTTTGTCCACGAAGGGTTAACTTCGCACGGGCGGAAAAAGTCTTTTCTCTTAAATTTCCAATAATTAATATTCTCCTTTAATAATACAAACATCATAAATCATTTGTAATGATGACACGAGCGAGTTTAAAATCGCTGCCGCGATTGTACAAATAGCGATCCATTATTTGTTCAGAACGCGCACGTGTGCGAGAGAAGAGTGAATTTTCTCTCTTCTGTTTGCGATCTCGACCGGAATCTTCTATCGCGATAGCGCACGTGCGAAAATAGATTCCGCGTTCGCCGCTTTTTTGTTCGAAGAAGAAAACAAGAAACGCAAAAAGAAACTTTTCTCACGGGGAAGCTGCGGAAACGAGAAAAAAAAAAAAAAACGACCATCTGTCAGTAAAAAAGATCGGGACGACAGTTGCCAAGTCAGCGCGACGACGGGCGCGAGCGCGAGATACGGCGCGGCGCGAGCAATGTTCCGCCGCGGCTCGAAACAAAAAGTACAGGTGTACCGAGCGGAATGAAGCACGTGACGCGTAGCACGTAGCGAGTTCGCGTTTCCCGACATTCGCTCGCGACGCATATGAGCAACTACTACCAACTCGCGCGTTTTCCGGTCGATTCTTCGGTGCGTGTGCGTGTGTCTCTCCAGCGCGTGTCGCGCGAGTGCCTCGTTATTTGAAAAAAAAAAAAAAAAAAATCCGAGGAAGTCCTCGCGTCGTCGTCGTCGCCGGAGAAAACTCCGTAAATTAACGAGAACAAACTTGGCCGTCGAGAGCTGTCAAGAGGTTAGAGTCGAACCGCTGATAGCGCCGATAACCAATCTCGCGGGTGCGAGCTTCGCGTTGGCGAGAAGTTGACGTGCCTCGTCCTCGAAGATATACACCTATCTCGTCGCCTTATCGTTCTTCCTGTTCTCCGCGCGTGGTTATGGAATGGACAATGAACACGCTCGGCGGAATGGTGAACTTTATTTACGACCGGCACGTGAGACGAGCGGTGACCAACATGATGCCTTTCGTGCATCGCAGGTATAAAACTCCGCTCGCCAACCTGTTGTTGTCAAGCGCGAAATGGCAATTAGGCGTTGCGGCGCGCATACTTTTCCCCGCATTGTAAACGGACTAATTCAATAATACACATGTTTTTTTTTTTTTGTGTGTGTTTCGCAGAGTGGACGATCTGTACAGGTTTATCAACGCGTGGGTGCCGAATCTCTACGGCGAGCTTGATGAAAACTACTGGCGGGAGCGCGGCTACATCCTGTCGGACACCGATACCGACCTGTCGCCGGAATTGTCGCCCCACGAGAGCGGCGAGGGCGCGGAGGACTCGACGGAGGAGGGCAAGACCCAGGATGAGCAGGGAGACGATATCACCGAACTGACGAGAGAGTCCTGGGAGGTGAGTACGCCGTGTGTGTTTGTTTTCGCCGATGTAAAGCGGCGGGAATTTAAACACAGCGATGATGAGATATAAATATGTATTTTGCGGAGAGCTTGGGCTCTTATTAGCCAACGTTGCGCACAGATAAGAGCTTTTATTGCAAAGTTACATAATGTACATTTGAAAGCCGAAGATTTGTTTTTAGCCGTTTGTCTTTGTGATAAACGAGCAGTAAAGATATTTTGATTGGCTATTAACTTTGATATCGAGTCGTTACGCAGTTTGTTGAAAATTCTCTTTCCTCAATTGTCTAACAGAAATTTAACGTTTTTATTACCTTGCGGTTGGTTTGCGCGTAATTTATCGACGAGAGAAAGAACTTATTTATAGAGATTTCCGCTATATAATTTTCTTCGATCTCTCTTTTTTCTCTTCAACTCTCGCGGCGAAGTTTCTACTTATTTCGCTGTGAGATAACCCGATCCTCGTGTCGACCGGCGAGACGCAATCGCGATGTAATCGCACGCGCGCGCGCGAACTAATCCGTCATTATCGATGCTGAAGTCCATTTTTTTTGTTCGATCGCAAAAACAATGACCTTTTTTGTCGACGACGCGAGGATCGCGCGCGAAGTTCGACGATATTTTTTACATTCGTCGAACGCCACGATCGCGAATTTTCCACACGAGACATTGCTAAAAACGGCCGATTCTGTGATTGGCCGACAGTTGATCAAGGCCCCCTACGTAAAGCTGTACAGCATCCTGAAGACCTCGAGCGCATCGGCCGATTCCGAGCAGATCCAGGATTCGGAGGTACCGATTAAAAAAAAAAAAAAAGAAAAAACTCCTCCCCTCTCGGTGATCGACGACAAACATATATTTTTTTTTTTTTTTTTAGATGACACCGCCGCACCCTAGACCTTGTTAGATCTCGGGTGCACCCGACATTGTGTCACGCGATGTTGCGGCCGTGCCTACATAATCGTTTTGTGTTTTTTGTTTTCTGTTTTTTTTTTTCTTTCACAGCCGACTTGTTCTAAAGCCGCTTTTGCCCGCTTCGACGATTCTCACACACACAGATACACACACACACACACACACACACATGTCGTCGGTGCATTCCGTCGCAATTAGTGCGTTGTTACATTAGTTTTCCCAGTGACCAAACTGTGTCCACTAGTTCTCGTAGACGTTTGTTTGTCAGATCTTCGCTGTTTACACACGCCTCCACGTGTGTGTTGTGTCTCGCAACACATTTATCGCGACTCTCAACATTGACACATACAGATAATACCGGTAGCCGAGATTAGCGGTTTTTTTTTTTTTTTTTTATTGTCATGTTTGCGCGATGTTGTGCGAACGCATTCGTCACTCTTCGCGCGTGTTTATTCGAGAAATCTTTATCCTAACCGTTCTTATCCGCACACACGAAAGGAGACTGCATGCACTTTTTTTCGTCTTTCTCGTAGATATTTTTACCTCTATTCAACTACTAGAACCTCTAGATGAATGTGCGAGCATGCACTCGAGATACTCTTCACCTACTCGCGCATGAACAATTATATATCTTTATCGCATATCGTTGTCTCTGTTTTTTCTTTTTCTCTCCCTTCTCTCTTTCTCTCTCTCTCTCTCTCACGATATGTTTCGACGTTTATCGTTTCGACGATTTCTCGCGAAACTTCTCTCGTTACAAATACAACGCGCAAACGCACTTTCAACAATTATATTGAGCGAGCGATTCTCAAAATACGACGCGCAAAAAAATTCGAAAAGGTTGACGAAAACTCGCCAAACATGTTTCCCGTGGTGTCGATGATTTTGACAATTTTGCGAAAGCGTATCAGGTTTTTGCTTTTCGCCCTGCTTTTCCCGGATTTGTTTTCCCAACCGCGAAGAGACAGCGGAGATTATTGATTTCAAGGTGAAATGATAATTGCGAGAAATAATCAGCGCGCATTGTTGCCGCGCGCAACTGGTTTCAAGCGCGGAGGAAGTAATGAGCAGAGCGCGAAAAAAAAAAAAAAAAAAAAAAAAAAAAAAGAAGAAGAAGATATCACCCGGTGCTTTTATTAGAGATCATTGTTTCCGGCACACATGTTAAAGGGTATCTTTAATCGCGCGCGCGCGTCTGGAATTTTCCGGCGCGCGCGAATGTCTCTCGACAATAAAGGTTCTCTCTTTTTTTTTTCTCTTGCGCGTAATTAAGCGCCGCCACACGTTAAAGATGTAAACATACACAACAATATAGATCGTCGCAACGTGTGTCAAGAGTCAGAACTCTGTGAGTCAAGGCTCTTCGACGCTTGCATAATGGCGTTGCATTATTGATGAGGAATTGGCACAGTGCAAATTGACACACAGTTGCGGCGGATAACATTTCTTACGGGAGAATATTTTACATTCGTTTTTTTTTTTTTTTTTTCTCTTTCGAAGAAAACTCCGTTTTGCAAAAAGACGACGAGCGAGTTAAATTGCGATTCGCGGACAAATTGCGAGGAAGTGGAATAACAGACTCTCATATGATCTTGTGACAAAAATTTAAAATACGGTAGTAAAAAAAACTAATAGAGAACGCAAACTGGTAATTTAAAACTGGACATAAATTCTTGTTTCGTTTTTTGGTTGACGTGATGAAAAAAACCAAACAAAACTAAAAGTGTGCGTTCTCCGATTTAGAATTAAATATCGATTTCAGATAATGAGAATTCGGCACGGTGTGACGTAAAAATAATACATCAAGATCGTAAAAATAAGTAATAAAAATCGCGGCATGTCGCGCGCGCAACATCTATTCGCTATTCTTAGCGAATGTAACACAGACAAAATTCCGACATATATACTGGAGAACTTTTTCCCGTCTTTAAATACCACGCGTGACGATTTATTCTTCGAAAATAAACGGCAACATGCCAGGCGCGCACGCATTTATTTTTGGACGCTCTTCGACCGCGCGCGGTGTTTTATCGCGAAGAAGAGAAGCGCAACTCGCGCCGCCGCTCGCACAAATCCGCCGGGATTTTTGTTCGTAATATTTCTGTTATTACACGCTAAAAACATTTATTTAATTACGTCGATACGCGGCGGCGAGTGCAAATAGCAAATTTTGCGGAGCGGAAAAAACGTGGTGTTTGCCCGGTACTACACTTTATTTTTTCAAACAAAGAGGATTCCGCGAATAATGAATAAAGCTGAACTTTTTTAATCAATTTGTTGTTGCGCGCACTGCGTGTAACTTTTTCCGGGGATTTGCGCGATAAGGGGTCGATTCGGGTCTTTCGCCGAAAAGGACGGTCTTTGATCGCCAAGACGTTCGCGGTAGAAGATTGGACGGCGGCAGCACGTGCTGCGCGTCCGAAGATGCGCAGTCGGCGCGGGAGGAAAGCGCGTCTGCCGTAGCCCCACAACATACGCGCGCGTCGCGCGCTCATTTTCTCCTATCCCCCTACTCTATTCTCTCGCTGGTTTGCACACGCTTACGAACGTTTTAGATTTACGCTCCGAAAGCTTCAGTGCGGTTTCAGTCCCCGTGAAGTGAAGCTCGCCCGATCGGAATCATCGCGCGTGTAAATAAAAAAAAAAGACGAGGCTTTTGAAAATGTTTGAAATTTTTTTCAACGAACGATAAAAACAAAAGAAAACAAAATAACCTCCCGACGCTTTGAAAATAACAGAAACTGCAATTTTTCTCGGTTTGTCAACCGAGCTTTGACTTTGACGATTGTTTCTAGTCGACTTTTGCCAAGGATCTTACGTAAAAGAGAAGTTTGTTCTCTCACCGGGAATCGATCTCGTGTGTCGAAAGTGTGTGCTGTGATAATTTTTAAGGAACACAACACGACTGCGGCTCGGCATAATGTAAACTGGTCTCGCGATTTCCCATTCGCGATCTCGAAAGAAAAAAAGAAAGACCGTCGAAAAAGGTGCGTCGATTTTTTTATAGTGCCCGTCGATCGAAGGTTTGACATCGCGAGAATGTCGAAATCGAAGATACCGAATCCGATCTCCAGGATCTCGAAGTTTCTGAAGAAGAAAACGAAGGTAAAGATCGATCTTCCAAAAGCGCGCGCACACGTTTTATTTATTTATTTATTTTTTTTTCGATCGTCCGTTCTTCGCTTCGAACGGGCGACAAACACGGAAGGAGGAGGGGGATTGTGTCGAAGAATGTAGTTTAACGAGGTTACATAATACGGGAATACGTAAACAAGATTTCGCTCGGGGACTCGGTCGCGTATATATCGGAATATTTGAATACATTGACCCGCTCGGCAACTCCGATAAATCAAAAGAATTATAACGATGACTTCGTGATAATCGATAAATTAAAAAGAAAAAAAGTAAGGACCAAACGAGGCAAAAAACAGCTGGTGTCCGATTTGTATCAACAAATCAAATTCTTTATTTTTATTTAATGGTATAAATAAAGAATTTGATTTGTTAATACGGACACCAGTTGTTTTTTACCTCGTATTGGCTCTTACTTTTTTAACGATACGTCGACGGGAGAGAAGTTTCAGCGGTAAAAATTTTTTAATCGCTTTCCTTCTCGATCCGCGTCTCTCTCTTCGCGACACGCTTTTTTATATCACGAGTAATTATATTTCGTTTTTTTTACAAAAGAGACGCATCGGAAATCGTCGTTCGGTACAGCAAAATGATGTTTATCCGCGGAAAACGGTCTCGCGAACAATTTGCGAGCGCGCGCGCGCGACACACGCACGCACGCAGACATACGAGAGCCGTGCCTTCGTTTACGATCTATTTCGCGCAATTTGCACGCTAATGGCTCGCGAAGAGCGGCGCGCGCTCTTTGCAATACCGGGGCGGCGGTAATATTTACAACCGGTCTTCGGCCGAGCCTGTAAGCTCACCTTTCACCGAACTGCGAGCGCGCGATATATACGAGTCGCCGCAAAAAACGCCTGGTATTTAAACGTGAAAAATAACAAGTTCGTACTTTATCGCACATCGTGCTCGCGATACGATAGTCTCGGTCGACCGAAAAAAAAAAGAAAAAAAAAACGGGAAACGTGAGACTTTTCGATTTTCTCTCGGTCTTTATCTCTCGGGAATGTGAAGAGAGGAATTGGTTACGAAGGGAAAAAGCACGGCATTTCGACGAGTTTCTCTCTCTCTCTCTCTCTCTCTCTTTCTCTTCGAGCGAGCTCCGCGACACACTCGGTTAAAATTAGCGGAATTCGGTGAATTAGCGGGGATCCGCGAAGGGCGGACAATCGCATTCTTCGCGCGATGATTCACCGGGTCTCGAATATTCGGACGCGGGCTAAATCCGTACGCGAGATCTCCCCGATTGAGACCTGCAATTGTAATTGACGTTGTCACTTGTGTCAAGCAAACTGTGTGGACGGATGAAATCTCGCGCGCAAAAATTCATCCGCGCTGCGCAATTATAAGCGTCGCAAAACGATCGTCTTTTTGGAAAATATTTCACGAGGATTAATTGTTAGCACGCTATCTCTCGCGGATTCTATTTTGATTTCTCGCTCGGAGGAGGATGAGAGATTGTTGCATCAATCAATACACCGCCGCGTTCACTTCACGTTCCTCTCTTCGTCATTTCTCCTCGGGAGTCGGCAAAAATCGAAAATATGTTTCGCGACGTTTCGAGCGACGCTTTTTGGAAATTGCTGACCCGTACGACCCGGGGGAGGAGAGGGAGGGTATTATCAATGCAGATATAGACTATCGCATTGCTCTCTTCCATGCGCAAAACACGCATATGTCGCAAATAAGCTTATCGACGTCTTTTTTTTTCGCGCGAAAATACACTTTGTGCGAACCTCTCGTCGAATCTCTCCTCGTCGGCAATCTTTATCATACCGTTTTATTAGCGCCAACTTTTAATTAGGCTAATTGGCTCGATAGGGTTTGTTTTTTTTTTTTCTTTTTTATTGCATGCGCGCGAGATTTCTTCGGTCAACAAGTGCATATTGTGAAAAACACATGCGATATATCGGTCGTGTAAGAGACTCTTGAGAGCGAAGGTTTTTAAAAACATTCCTTTCTCTCTCTCTCTCTCTCTCTCTCTCTCTTCTCGGCTCTTTAATTGATATTTATTGCGTGTATTCTCGATTTGCTTCGATTTATCTGGATTTGTCTCAATTTGTTTGCGACGCTCTCTCGACGATGAGTCATCACTTATCTCTATCCGAATACCCATGCGAGAAATGCAAAAAAAAAACGCGAACGGGAATAATAATTTAACATATTCATTTCAGCACGTACACAAAAACGTTCGCGATAAAGTGTTTTACAATGTAAACCAATGTTTTACAATGTAACCAACGCGCGATTTAGAAAAGTAAAAAGTGATGTAAGCCGCTCTCTCTCTCTCTCGCATTTAGGAATGCAAAAAAAAACTACACGCATCGTTAATACGGCATGTATATGATGATACGATGACATTCGCCGACATTCGCGGCTCGACAGACTCGTTAACTTTCGCATTTATTATTCCCGATCGCGTGTTATCTTTACGCATAATAAAAGAAATCGTTTGGTTTTCGCGTCGATTGATTCAACCAATAACGATTCCTAGTCGATTTCTTCGCGGTGTTTCAACGAGATCCGGTCGCATTTCCCGGTCTCCTTGAATGTTGTCGTTAAAACGCCGCCGCCGAGAGAGCGACCGGCGTTTTAAATGCTTTTTACGAAGACGTTTAAATGCCTTCTCCCCGCCTGCGCGAAACGATCGACTCTCGTTTCGGAAATGACGTGTGTGTGTCCTCTTCTTTCAACGCGATTGAAAGAAAAGCCGCCGCGCCGACGACGACGCGCGCGACTGCGACCTTTATCGCGACGCGTGTCTAAATATTTTGACGAACGTCGCGATATTTTATTATTTCTTTTGTTTTTAGAAGCCGCGATGGAAACCGGACTTGCGTAACGCATTACGCGCGCGATCTTTTACAAATGCGCAAAACCGCGCCTACGCGCTTTTACGTGCCCGCTTGACACTCCTCGCAAACTCCTCCGCCAGGAAATTTCGATTAGCGGATCGTCGTTGGTTGGCGAAGTCGGTTCGCAATTGGTGGCAATTTGCGCGGTCGTTCTTCGCGATTATCCTCCACGCGCGTGATCTATATTTTACGATCTAGAGTCGAGTGCACGCGCGTCGCAGTCTCCTCCGCGCGTTTTATCTCTTACTTAATTAAAATACAAACTCAAATGCGCGCGGGTATACGTTACGCCGAGTTTTCGACGAAACATACGCGACGTGTAAAGATACGTACGCCGTGCGTTGCGTGTTTCGCGTTTTAAAATCTTTTTAGACCGGTTTAAAGAGCTGGTTTTCAAAAAAGGACGTCGTCGTGCGTGTTGGTAAAACTCGCGCGCAAACAGTGGCGAGAGAGATTTTCGCAGAAAAAAAAATTGCAGTTTTTCTCTCCAGCGAGACGAAGAGACGACTGTTTCGTGCCGTTTCGAAAATACAAACCCGTCGCATTTATTCCGCGACGAGTTGAGATCTTCATCGTCGAGTCGCGCGCGAATTGGAGTAAAATGTAATGTTTTTTTTTTTTTTTATCTCCCTCCCACTTGATTGATGACGGATGGTCTCGCCTGGTACAAGGCGAATTATGCATAAAATTAGCATATGTAAGCGCAAGCTTGTGTCTCTCTCTCTCTCTCTCTGTCGTATCGGAGTATATAATCGGAGTGAGCACGTACATATAGTTTGCCGCACGCTCGCCGGACGTTTATTTTCATTCCGGCGATGATTTATTCTCCGTGTGCCGTAGAAGAAACGTTTAATCCATCCACTTTGATCGCGGAAAATCTTCTCATCTGCCGAGGTAAGAGGCGGCGTCACGCGAGGATAAGGATGATGATGATGATGATGATGATGATGATGATGATGATGATGATGATAATGATGGTGATGGTTCGTCGTCTCTCTTTCTCGAATCCGCTGTAATCCCGAGCGATAGCTATTGGCATCGCCGAAAAAGATCATTTTTGCTGTGCAAATTCATTTCAAAAATTTTCGAAGATCTTTTTTTTCATCTTGTTTTCAGAATTGCTTTTAGATACTGAAAATTATTTTCATATATTTTTTTAACTATCTTTTACCTTTTATCGCAACGACTTCGGTGTGCATTTCGCGTTGTGTTTTTTTTGACGAGAACATCGATAAAAAGAAGGCAAGAATAAAATTCCGCGGAAACGTTCGAATTTGCTTTTAAGGACAATCGTCGGGAATCGCGTCTCCGTCCTTCGCGCGCAAAGGAAGGAACACAGAAATACGCGAGATAAACACGCGGAAATCGATCCGAAAGCTCATATAATGGCGCGGAAGTTGATTGTTATGAGCGTCGTTAAAAACAGTTTTGGCGGATCGAATGACACCGGTTGGCCGGGATTTTGTCTCGATTCCCTTTTTCTTTCCCCGGGTCGGTTCGTTAGCACGAACCCATCATTATATCGTTGCATCAAGACTGTCGGGCTCGAAAAGATCGAAGGCCGATCGGGCGCGCGAGAGAATAATATGTTCGAGGCCGACGCGGTCATTCGATGGGAATTGCGCGTGTACTTGACATTAAGCAGAAAGAAGGGAGAACAGGACCTCCCGACACGAAAGGTTTCTTTGCGATGTTTTCTCGCGCGATCGTTGCGAGAAAATCGGATCGGACGCCCGCGACGTTATTCAGTCTCGATCGATTCGTCCTGCGGCTCGCAACGATCTTGCGTGAATTTCTACACGTGTAAAAGAAAATCGTACGAAACATTTCTGCTTGAGTTGATTTGCAAATCGGCAACGCGAATTTCGTCGCGAATATTTTTTTTTTTGTTTTTGTTTAATAAAAGAGAATTTGCGTAAAGAATAATAATTTTATATCGCGTTACCGCAAGTTTGTTAATTCTTTCGATCGATAGCGCATTTGCCTCGAATTGTTGTAGTAAACACCGATATTTCAATCGACGATAAGAAGGTCAAGGCGCGCTTCGGTGACGCGAAGCAGCATCCAGACTTTGACGCAACAATGACCGTCGATCGTCCGTGTCCCATTTTGAATTACGTTTTCCAGCATTCGTCGAGAATGCTTACGGTGAGCGCAACAAATCATATTTCGACTCGTTTATCTAATTTTACCTAATGTACCTCAATTTGCTTTTTTGTCAATTAATCGTATTGCGAAACAAAAGCCAACAATAAGTTTTTTCCATTGAGAATAATTACATAATGCGAAGAACGCCAAGATTTGTTTATCGCTTATTTACGCGCTTCTAAAGTTAGATTACTCGGAATTTGTAGCTTCTTAAGAATCGAAACGCTGTTAATTCAATATCGAAATCTTCATTACGATTGACAACGAGCGCTGATAACGGAAAAAAAAATTTTTTTTTTTTGTTATAGATAATCGATCTCCGATTAAAATCATCGGAGTGTCTCAAAGTTTCGTCGCCGCGATCGATCGATCGATCGATCGATCTGACTCGAATGCAGCTGATTCTCGGGAGGTCGCGCGACCTTCGTTAAAAAAAGACGCGCGTTTGGACATTTCCTTGAGGCTAAATGCGGTCATTGTAAACAACTAATTATTCGTAGTCCGCGAATCTGGTTACGCGACGTATTGTTCTTCTTCGTGCGTGTGTCTTCCTCGCAAATCCATAAACGCACTCGCTCTCTGTATGGTAAAAAAAAAAAAAGGCGTGACGCATACCTCGCGAAACATGCAAATTTTTTATGCAATTTTTTTCTCTGTGTGTATATATTCCGCAGTCAATGTACGTTCGAATTTATATTATCCTCTCGCCGGAAGAGAAAAGACTTCTCGGAGTCGTTGATTCGCGAAGGGATCCGCGAAGGTCTAATCTCTCTCCCCGCTCGTTTTTTTTTTTCAAATGGTATCTGCACATGTTGTTTTTGTTAGAAAGCGTGTTCTACTTCATCTCGCGACGACCTCCGCAAGATCCAAGATTGACTCGTTACAATCAGAGAGATGACACAACGCACACAGAGACGAGTATCGCGAGTATATTAACGTTATTACGCGCGTTTGAATGTCAGAAGTGAGAAACGCGCGTGTTGTCTCCATTTTTCTCCACGTTTCTTTGCTCTTTTTTTTTTTTCTGGAGCTTGAACGCCGTACGGCGGCGCGTTTATACAACACAAGTTTCCTCGCGCGAAATTTTTATCGTTCACAGGAACAGTTTCGATTGTTCGTAGCGAGCGATGATAACCCGGCGTGTTGTCTCTCCCTTCCGCTCCGCTCCGGGGTAATTTATTAGAAAGCTGATAATCGTGCGCGTCGTTTAATGAACTGTTTGCGTGAAACATCTGGTCGCGTGAGCGAAAAACGGCTGATAAAGAGCCTACCGGAAAATCTGGCGCAATCAAGCGCCTCCAACGGATTTTTACATATATCCGCGAGAAGACACACGTCAAAAAAGCGCGCGCGCGCGATACACGTTGCTCGCGACAACGCGATACCTTTCCGCGAGTGAAAGGTTGTGTCGAACTTTTTTTTTTTCTCTCGCCCAGAAACCGCACAGAGAAATAGCGTGAGAGACAGAGAGACTCGAATCTTGTCGTATACTTACAGTCGCGTCGTTCAATGAACAACGTGACGAACGCGCAACATCGGAGTTTCTTCTCGCGCGGGATCAAAGATTATCGGAATAAATTTTTTTTTTTTCGAAGTGTCCTCCCTTTTTCTCTTCTCAAACGCAGATAACGTGTGCCTCAGAGACATTTGTTTGTTTGTTTTTTTTTTTTTTTTTTTTTTTTTTTTTT
>QVNZ01024323.1:0-14716 GCA_014825645.1 Pseudomyrmex dendroicus | reverse complement strand
TAAGAAGAGAGGCAGGCGGAATACTGCTCGCATTAAATTTAGACGCTTTCACAATGAGTAACCGGATCCTTTAACTTGTAAAATGAAGCTGGCAACTTTCGTATGAAGCACGCCGAATTCGTTAGCGAGCTTGTTCCTTAAAAGGAAGCTTTTGAAGGGAGCTCGAAAAAAGTCGGATGCATTGTCAGAAATTCATTGTTTTCCGGCCACTTTTGAAAACTCGGTATAAACAAATGATTTTAAAACTCCATTTCATTTTTTGTTTTGTCTGGCAATGACAATTTTTAATATTTATTTCACAGGCGTTGCGGTCGTGTATATAAAATTATAGTAATTTTACTTGCAACACAAAAAAAAGGAAGAACACACCGTGTGTTATTATTAACCTTCTCTTAAAATCAATATATTTCATTTAATTCTGATATTGCCGTGCACGGACGGAATTAAATTCAAATTTGAAATTAATACATTTTTATCGAAATGTTTTTTAAAAGATACATTTCATTCATCGGGAGAATGTACCGTTAATAAACAAACCTTTTATAAAGCTTCGAAAACTAAATAAAATTTTCGAATTTAATTTCATTTGCACGGGCAAACCTTTTGTCCAAATTATCTCGCGCGAAATTTTCTACGTGAAACAATTTCCGAATATTATGTCAAAGGATCAGGATATTAGGAATAATGTGTCGGCACGCGTGTGCGTATACCAGCGCGATGCATCGCCTGCAGCACGTTCGAGAAATTACCAGACAAATTATCCTTCGAGCATAGGTTCGACTCCCTTCAAAACGGAATAAACAGGAACAGCGTAATAACGAAACTTTATTAACGCAAATACGGCTGAAATTAAGCGAATATAAGCTTTCCCTTTTGCAAATACGCTTGCCGCGCTTGAATTCGTGCCGCAAATCCATGAGCGCAGCATGCACTCTAGGAAAAGACTTGTATAAACCACGTTTCAAATATAATTTCAGCAAACATGTAGTATATCATTTGCACTCAATGCCCTAAATTTTGGTCGGTTCCAAAGTCGAAGTAAAATTTTACACCGGCTTCGTCGACAAAGTCTCTCTACTATAAACGGCGTAATAGATTTTTTCCTCGTCGAGATATTAAATTTTCTGTGGATTTATTTATTTAGTGCCAAAATAATCAAAATGTTTCGACAAGTTAATTTAATTTTACTGTTAGCAAAATTACAAGAAGTTGCAAGTTGTTAGAAATATTAATGGCTTTTCACGAAATTCGCGCGTCACAGAAAATGTCGGATTTTCGTGTATAACGAAATAAGTTGTAGGAGAAATAGTTGAGTGTGTTGCGCAATTACAATATTATTGCACATAATATTATTTTATACTTTCTATTATCGATTAGTTAATAATGTTATCTTCAGTTTTGTTGAATCTTCGTTGGCATCGTATTTTATTTATTTCTTTTAATTCAGCTTTTATATTTTCCATTGCAATAAAATACCCGCGGGAACATCAATGTTCGTTCGTTTAAAACGAATAACAGCGAGACATCTCCGTCGACGGGATGCTACTTCCGTCTTACAACAGTAGGTAAGGTAATCCCGCTTTTTGCATATTCTCATGAAATTTCCATCTTGATTTCTTTCATCAGTACTCAATTTCTGTCGTTATAAAAATGCAAGAAAAAAAGATGGTAAAGTTATAAAATGGTAAAGTTGCATTGAAGAGAAAAAGGCGTGTAATTCTAAAAGATAACACGAGCTACAACAAAATAAAAAAATTATTGTTGTAAAAGATAGTAAATACTAAAAAAAGAAAAGTTAGAAAATATGCATTTTGATTTGAGGAGATTTTTTTGAATTTATCTAAAAGTGTGACACAGATTAATTATTAGAAATATATAGAAATGATTTGTTTTTCTGAACTTTTTAAATGAGTCAAGTATTATCTAATGTCTGTGACGATTTGCGTGTATTTTTGTAATTGAAACTATCTCGCGACGAATCAAGTTCATATAACCAAGGACGCTACCATTTTCTTTGTATTCGACTTGTCTGCTCTGTCGTATTTGCATTTCGACTTAGCTACCCTGTTGCGAGCGAGTCGTTATAATTGACGTCCGTTGCCCTACGGTAATTGGCTGCTCGCAATATTGCTACGCAGATAGTGACTGAAAGGGAGCGGCGGCTATATAGATGTTGGCAGCTGCGTCTGGGGGATTATTCTCTGTGCGCTAATGCGAGCGTATGAGTCTCAGTTTACTATTCAATCAGAAACTGCTCGCAAAGCCTATCTCGGACTTTATGCTCGGCGTCTGGTCATTAGAGCGTATTCCGCGAAAATGCAAAGCGCTTACAGACGAATACCGTGAAAGTCTATATTGTTTTGGCATTACGTAATTATTCGCTCTTCGTAAAAAAATTCAAAGCGACAATTATACATTTACCGATAGAAAAACATGCGCGCGTTCTTTTAATGCACGAGAAAAAATTTATATTTACTAATTATTTAAAAAAATTATCGTAAATATTTTTTTAAAAAGTTGAAAAAATTTTTTCCTCTGTATTTTTTCTGCTTTTAGTGGTAGAAAAATATCTCCCCTCGCGCAGATATTTTTCTCATGCCTAATGGCATGATGCGTGAAATTTACGGGCGACATATGTATATCCGGGAAAAATAAAATTGATCGCTTCCACGACTCCCGAGATCCCCTTGATTTCAGAGTGCTCATTTCTCTCGTGTCATACCTCGTTTACATCGTCGATGCTCTCCTTAAGGAAGATCGATCCTTCAGAATAAAATTTCGTTATGAGCGCACCTTCTGCGAATCTCGATTTGTCTTTATTACGATGTCCGACGCATTGTAATGGCAATGCCGGTGCGATGGCGGGCGTTACGCTCAGACGCACACATACAACGTCTACACATTTTTAAATTAATACGGTGAAAGAAAGTTGGCAAAATTATTCTATTTCCATTTTGAAAACTCAAGCGTTGCGTAACGCTTGCGAAACTTTGTCGCAACATTTAATTAAGAACATGCGGAAAAATTTGTTTATGAATTGCTCGGGCAAAACTGCGAGCGATACAAAATATGCTCTTTATATTAATTAAGATAAAAATTTTCACTAAATATATGTGCCAGCGGAAATTACATGATTTCTGCGTCCTTTTAATTTTAATCGTACCGAGCTCGTTGCCGCACTTCTGCATGCTTTCCGTAAAAATTTGTGTACTTAGAACGCTCATATCTTCCGCACTTTATTGAGTTTTTTATATCCGAATCACGGATTAAAAACTTGTGTTTATCAACTGTTTGTCATCTCTCACACATTTTAACTTTTAGATCATCTGCGAAGACGATACCACAGAAATTTACTCGTTTTCATTTAAAATTACTTTAGCGAATATAATTACTAAATATATAATTAGTAAATGTGCTTCAAGCGCTAATTACGAAAATGGAGATAAAAGCAAACTCTTCCTGAAACTGACATTGTTATTGCTATATGAAGAGATAAAAACACATTTGCATATATATTTGGTAACTGCTAAACATCACGGAGATAAAATTATAAACATGTTCAGAGTATCCGGTGCTTCAAAAAATAAAACATAGAGAAAATTTACTTGAAAAATCTGGCTGCTTAACCTATCATCTGACATGGCCATGAATCTTTCGGCAGCAATCTTTTTACCAGGCATAGACAGAATTCTTTCACGCGGAAAATTTCAATAACAATCCATCATATTTGCATTTATTTTTAATGCATTTTAGGTTGTAAGAATATTTTAATTTTATTATATGCTTGTTTATTAATTTTCCTCTCTCTTACTCTCTCAAACGTGCGCGCGTCTGCGGCGTATTATTAAACAAACAGTGCATTACATATTAATACGCGTGTAGTTACGACGAGCACGCATAAATATGAAACAACTAAGTTACTAACACACTAATCGCGCAAACGCACTTTGCCGAGGCACGGTACTTATTTTAAAATACGTCGGAGCACATGAAAAGCTTATGGAAGGGTTCACCCTCATTTAGGGGCGGTCTTTGCGGAGAGGGGATTATAAAGGATTATTTTCCAGCATTAAATGAATTCGCTCAGCGGTGGAGCGCCGCACGGTGAAATCTGCTAATGGATGCTGCAAAACCGCCGTGTACATACGATAGATGTAAAATATATTATCTGTCAATCAGGAAAGAAATTGCAAATGTGTTATCCGTCATCTGATGCGAGCGTTCAACGGTTGTTCAATTAAGTTTTTAGTTTTTGTATGTTCAATTGAATCGCGTGTACTTTTATATTCTTCCATGAAAATACGACAATTGTCGAGCGCGAGATATCACTTTTATATATTGTAAATACGTGTCAATTTCAACTTGTTTTTTCTAAAAGAGAGATATTAATAAATGATTAATGTCTCTTCCATTTTTATGTTAAAGTCCAAATCACGTCTTTCCATGCAAATATTCCCGAGAGATATTTCGCAATCCGTTTCCACTCCTAAAGTGACAAAAAGGGAAAGACAATCTCAGCTGTCAAACTTTTTTTTTTTATTTATTTTTTATAAACGCGTATGTATGTACGAAAACTATATTTTAGTAAAACAAAATCTGAAACTTTGCCAGAGTATTCGAGGGACAGAAGAACGTGAAACACGCGTAGAATAAAAAAGAATTTTATTTCAGAGAATTCACACGCATATAATAAAGTGTTCGCTTGTCTATTCAACATTTTTCATTCAAATATCGACGCCGGGACGCGCTCACGCGCCCTCTCGTTCATTCGCTCATCCTTTCTCTCTTATCCCACGACCGTCGCATTTTTAGATTTTCCATCTGCCGTTACGCGCATTACGTAGCTACCGCGTAAAATATCTCGCCGCAAGTCGCGACGGTTTATGCGGGATTAGCGCGAACGGCATCGAGTTCCTCCTGTTCCGCGGAATAATTCGGAAAAAATCCCGCTGACGAGCCCGTCCGGGATTTATTCCGGCAGCGGTTGCGGACCGCGAAAGAGAATGCGTTATCAGAGGATGGCACCGCGACGACGAGGAGAACGATGGCGGCGCGGAAGAAAAAGTTGACCCGATGCAGTCGGACTCTCTCGCGCCGTAAAATACTAACGAGGTGAAAACGAATGTACTGCGCGACTCACTCTTGAGGGGAGAGTTGCATCAACTGTTCGGATTAACGTTGAATCGAGCGATTCTCTTGTTGCCCTTTTCTCGTAGTATTACACATGTCAGAGTGTTACGAGATCAAAACACCAGAGATAAGTAAAATAAAATTATAGAGTATCAGAGATTTGTCTCTCTTTTTAAATTTGTGTGTAAGCGCGCTAATTAGATTCATCATTATTAAAAGCTCTCAGCTTTTACCGCACATCTCTTCCCTTCCGCGTGCGCGGCTTAAAAACAAAAATCCAAAACAAAAAAACCTTGTTCGCGCAACGCATTCACTTTGGTCGATTTATCCGGGATGATCGTCAAGAGCGAGCCGTGTAAATTCGCCTTAAGGCGCCGCGGGAATAATTAACGGCGCTTTGGCCGCCAAAGGGAATCGGTAAGCACCGGGGGAGGGGGAGAGCTGCAAAATTCCAAGCCTGCGTAAGAAACATCGTGCTCGCCGACTCGTCGACGAACAATCGAATTATCAGGTGGTTGCAAGGGCCATTTTTCCGCTTCGTTTTTCCGAAGCCCGAGGGCTCGCGAAAGTTTCAGTACACGCGTACAACCTCCACCCTCCTTCTCTTCCTCCTCCTCCTCTGTTCGCGTTGGCGGCGGTCGAGTCCGAGCAGCATTCGGGCGCGGCAATGCGGATCACGGCTGCACCGAAAAAACCGGAAAACACGGCTTCATTAATCTAACAAGACTGATACGTGGAAATATTTCGCCGCGTCATAATAACCACCATGACTGGTTGACAGCGAGCGCAACAACGTATGGCGTGTACAGGATGATTATGAATAGCTCGCGAGATTCGTGGAATTGATCCAAGCAAATAGATGCGCGCGACATGAACAAATTTATCATTTCAAAAAAAATTAGAAGATAAATTTCAAAGATATTTTCTAGTATAGTTTTAAATTTTATGACATTTGTGTTTCATAAACATAATGTGTATATCTTGACACGATGTTTCCAGTTGCAAAAAGAGAAAATTTTGCGCTATGGCACTTCTTTAAATGTAAATTGTCTAAAAAACCAAACTACAGTTAATAAATTTGATACAATTCCAACACATAAAACGGTTATATTTAAATGAAAACACGTGCACTACAAAATTACGTATTATTAAAAAAATGTATATTTAAACGCGGAAATTGTTTCTATTGTGAACATTGGTAACATGGCGCGTATACAGTTGCGTTACACACATTTGACATATTTTGGAATGATTTATAACATACGTAGTATCTGTAAAAACAATTATTTACTTAATCAACTTTATTATCGATACACGTGCGCGCGATATTCCGTGATTTGATAATTTTACACAAGGGCGACTCATCTAAACTTCCAACACTTTTTCTCGGTCGAGTTTACGCACAAAACACAACGCAATAGATTGTGCATCCAACCTTTGCAGTTTTGCGTCGGATTGCGCGGCGTGTAAAGCCGGCCCTAATGAGCAACGTTGCTTCGGCAACTCGCGGAATCTCCCCTCAGTCAGTTCCGCGAATGTAATTCTATGTGTGTAGAATGATAATGGTCGGGAAAACTTTCAGCCACGCTAATGCGATAATGAATTAAATTACGGGGATGGTTTGAGGCGCCGCGTCTACCGCCGCAGCAAGTAATTACTTGCTTTTTCTCCTGTATTGTATTTCGCGGGTGTATCAACGAGGAGAGGGGAATGGGATTTTGGCGCGTATGATGCGTGAAAATTCGATGCTCGTTTTCCCGCCGCGTCGGCGTGTTTGTATTCAAACAGCGCAACGCGTCAATGCGCTAAATGTAAGCCGGATGCTTGTGATCGGCCTTCAATTACATTATTCTCGTGTAATTAGCATCCCTTGACGGGGTAACGTCAATATCACGGGTCGGCTCCTCCGTCAATATTAAACAAGTTGCCCGCTATTGATGTTGCGAATTAATTAAAAGTACGCGAAAAGAGTCTTCTGTTTTTAATTAAAACTTGCTGCGTTTACGGGAAAAGGAGATGCGCAATATCACGCGCGCTAGGTTTTCTTCGAGAAAAATGTGATGATATCGCGTTATTTCAAGTATTGTAAATTAGCGCAGCAAACTGCGGGGATTTTCTTGTGTCGAGTCTGCGACAATTTAAAAGATTCTGTTGTGTGTGTGTGTGTGTGCGTATTATCCTTCCGTTCAATTGTTGAGAAAAGTCAAGAATCGAAAGAAGTAAACTGAGAAAGACTGACTGATTCGAGACCTGTTCGACTTGCTTTTTTTTACGACGAAACAATAGATTTTGAGTAGCGCCATTCCCGATATTTCCACGACGAATCCTTCTATCCTATATCGAATCCGAAGGGGTTTTACCTCCTTTCGCAGTATATCGGAAGGGTTTACCTTCGGTTCGTGGCGCACCGAAATTGACTCGTTCCAAAGGATTAAGCGTGCACCCCGTTATGCCCAGAAACCGTACGTATTCCATCCCAGGGAAATTCGCGGCTTCTCTCGTCGTCGAACGGATTCGTTGGCCCCGAAGTAAGCGGGCCAACAACCGGTATGCACGTATACGCGAATATCTGCGCGGACACCTATAACTTGTCTTCGAGCAATCGCGCGATTTTCGTTTGCGAACAGATTTTCGCGAAATTAAATATCTTACTCTCCGATCTTCCTATTTTTTTTTTTTTTTTTTTTACTACAAAGCGTCTTGGCGAAATTGATTTCAATCAATTTTCTTGTTCCGCAGAATCACGACAACGAAGACGAGATCAAGAATAAGTTGGCTGCCGAACTCGTAGCCAAGACCAACGATCTCCAAAATCTGATGCTGGAGCACGCTCGTCTTCAAAAGATCGCCAAGTTCACGTGAGTTGCGAGTGGAGAAACGCGCATTGCTTTATTTCCTAGTACAAGTGTGCGTGTGTGTGAAAGTGTCGTTTGAAAAATAACTGTTCCCGCGTAGACAAGAGAGAAACGAGATGCTGGAAAATCAATTGTCCGAGATTCAGCGTCGCCTTCACGCGAGGTCGAAGGAGAACGGCAAGCCCGAGATCGATGCGATCGAGTTGCAGCAGCAAATCTGCGATCTGCGCAACAACTTGGCCGAGGTAATACAGCAGAATCAAGAGTTGGAAACCACGCTGACGCAGAAGCAACTGGAACTGGAGCAACGCGATCGAGTGATGCGGGAGCAAAGCAAGTTTCTGAAAGCCCGAGACGAGTTGCTGAGTTTGCTCAAAGGGAGGCAGCAGGCGAGCGCGGATGCGAACTCCGCTAATGAAAATTACGAAGATATCGACGAAGTAACGTTGCGTTGCGCCTTAAAAACAAATCTTTTACGATACGTAATAATAATCGCATCGGCGTCAATTCTCTGTTTTTTTTTGTCAATTATATTCTTCCGCTTACTTAACTGTGCGTGCGTCTAGATCAATAAGCAGATCGCGGCGAAGACGGAAGCGATCCAGGAATTGTACGCCACGCTCGAGAGCAAACAGATGCAGGTGATGCGACTGGAGAAACTGGTGAAGCTGCTGGAGGATCAGCAGGATCGGGCACAGGCGCAACGTACGCGACTCGAGCATCGCATCGCTCAGCTGGAAGTGAGCCTGCGGGAGAAGAACGGCAACAGTAGCAACGGGTACGTCATGAGAAAGTACTTGCGTAGACGATCGAGCACCGACGACGACGGCAAACCACGTGCTCTTACTTACGAATCTCAGAGACGAAGCTCAGACACAGTCGCGTCCTCGTCGTTTCACTTCGGCAATTCGCGCAAAATTTTGTTAAGATCGCCGCGTCGTTATCGTCGTCGCGTCTCACCCGCGAAATCACGTAACGCGAATCGTCGGTTGGAAAGATTTTGCGTTAACAAAAGTACGTGTCGGACTTCCACCGACACGGAAGAGGCTTTTATTTGCAAACAATGTCAGCGGGAGGTTAACGAGCAATTCGAGCGCGACATTATCAGTCGCGTAAAATATTTGACGTTACAAACGGATCGTTACCTTCGGTCTTCTCCCGTTTCTGATTAATTGTCCCTTTATTTGTTTTAGGAGTAGAGCCTTCGACATCTTAAAAAAAAAAACTCTGTAATCGTCCGGGAGAACCCTCTATGTCTATCGCCCTGCGCTTTTGGATTAAACAGATTTGAAATTTGTCACGTGATCATATCACATTCTGAGATGTGTGTTTAAATATACTTGTGTCATTTGTGTAGTTCTTTTTATTTTTATATAACAATAATTATCTTATTTGAAATAAAAACTATATATATATATATATATGTACATTTTAGAGAAATGTATATTACTTTTCATTAATCGCTGTCGTTATCGCTGCTGCCGGAATACGCGCCCAGTAGCGAGAGACCGTTGCTCGCGTTATTTGGCTTCGTGTCCGCGTTCGTTTCTTTAACAAGAGAAACTGCACTCTCGGACGCTTTGTCCTGCCCTAACGGTTTTATTTTTATACCGATATTGCCTTTTCTCGTCAAAGTAGATAAACTCTTCTTGTTGGACGATAATCCTGTACTCTCTGACCACAATGACATTCTTGAAGGTTTCGAAGAATGTTCCTGCGAATTTTCCTGCGAACAATCGCGCGATTATATTATTAAAATTTAATTTAATTTTAATGTTTATGGTTGAAAGAAAAATCAACGAAGTTAAAGAGATAACATGTATGCGAGATTTTAACTCACCGTTTCTTTCTCATTTGTTTTAAACTTCTTCCTGTCAGATTCAACAATCTCTTCTTCCTCCTCTTCCACTTCTTCAATTTCCTCCGCTACAACGGTTTTACTCGAGTCTCTTTTACCAAATATGAATTTGATATATCGTTCATCCAATTCTTCTTGCTCTTTTTCTGTTCTTAGCTTGGTAGTCTCCGTTTCAAATTGTTCCAGCATTTGATCATAATCGATGGTCTGTTGCCTGCGATTTAAATCCTTCAACTCCTCCAGAGACTCCAGCAGTTCTAGTTCCTGCTTCGACTGGAGCGTTCTCTTCTCCAGGAGCTTCATCGGATTGGTAGCTTCTTCCTCCTTTTCCTCGTCCTCTTCCTTCTGTGCTTGCTCCTCGGCCAACTTCAGAGCCATGAAATTTCTCGTGGCGCCCGCTTCGATCTCGTAATCCGTATTCTTCGGATCGGTTTTGAAGGATATCTCTTGCAGACAACGTGTGCACTTGATGTAGAACCTGTAAATGCGTATGCCCAGATAATCGTCACCCTCGACGTCCTCCTTACGCGCATTAAACTTCTTGCCCTTGTAAATATATTCACCGCATGTTTTGCATCGCATGTTAAACGGAGCCATCAATCGCACAGTGTACTGACGATTTCTGGCCAGTTTCATGCGTGGAATTTTCGACGGATCGAAATCCGGTGGATAATATTTCTAGAACGCAAGACAATAATAAATTTTAATATAAAGTTAAAATAAAATTGGATACAGTAAACTTATGTAATTTGTGTCAAATTTCGTGATTACTTACGTTTAAAACCTTACGTTCCGACATCTCTTAACTTTTTTTATATCACAAAACTTGTAAAAATATATAAGTTTTGTGAATGTTTGCGTAATTTTAGAGAACTTGGAGTTTGTTTTCTTAAAGATTGTTTTCCTATAGATGCTTCTTTTCTACACGTCAGAAAACTCAGGTTATGTGTCAACAACAACACGTCAAGTTGGCAACTATGACTTAGCTTCGCTTTCCTCGCTACAGATGGCGTTCGCGACATTTCGCGTGCCATCTCGAACATCTCGATTCAAGAATCGCAAATATCGCACTTCGATACATTTACGGACAGTAATGGCGAACGTTGCGGTGACTTGCGGAAGCGCGTTCGAATTGATCGAGATTTTTCGAAAACTTTGAAGAGCCATTACTGAACTGAGTACTTGTCTTCTGTTTCCTGACTGTATTCAGATCATCTCTGAGGCGAGCGGAACATCAAGTAATGAAAATCACAAATATCACTTGCGTATAAACGACTCACACAGAACAAAAAACCTCAATTAGACATCTATTAGATATCGCATGAAGCTGTTGAGATCTACTGGACGTCTAATGGAGTTTATTTGATTTGTGTGAGGAATAACATATCGAAGTTCAATTACGTTCATTGAAAACATTATTTTATTATGTTCGTTGAAAGTCACGCGTGATTGTATGGCAACAAATCCGAGAATTCAAAAGAACACCGCTCGAAAGTATACAAAGTAATCAGCGCAAAAGGGGGCAAGCGCAGACGTATATATTTCTTCCTTGGTCGAAGACCCCCCTGTCGAGAATCCTAGGTCATGGGATACATTTCTCTCCCACACACAAGCGTGACGTTCGTATCGGCGTATTCTATCTTCTTCCGCCCCCGAAAACGCAGACCACCGAACCCGAATTAGACGGGAAGAACGCGGGAAAAGAGCGAGGACGAGATCTCACACACGCACGCGAGAGGATACACAAAAATATTTCTCGGAAAGCCGAAAACCGAAACACGAGCTGGCCGGGCCGGAGGTTCTCCTCTTTTTCGAGAGGAATACCGAAGGCGGCCTTCTGTGTGATATCGGAGATCGCTGCGGTGACCGCTTCTTTCCTTTTGCCTCGTTTCGGTTCCCTCTCGCATGTGAATGCGGCGAAATCTGCGTATTTCGCGGACACGCGAAGAGCGATACGATTGTTTTACTTTGGAGAAGCTAATTGGCGAGTGATTTTATATTCGCCGACGTAGAACAAGTTTCGAACCTGAGATTTTGCCCAATCTGTCTCATCTGTCGCTTGTTGTCGTCGCATTTATTTATCGCTGCGAGAGAGAGAGTTGCGTGCGACCTGCGAAGAAATCGAGGCACTTGTATATCCATCTTCTCCCTTAAGGCTTTTCGAGAATCTCGGAACTATTGTCAAAAAAACACCTCTCGAAAATCGCGCAGTATGTATTTCCTGAGGGAAACTCGTAAAGAAACGTCACGCTCCAGTCAGCTTCTTCTCTTATGCCCATACCTGACGAGATTCCCACAGGTTGAGGATTTCTAGTTGAATGGCTGGTAGTATTCACACAGAGAGAAAGAAAGAAAGAGAATGAGAGAGAGAGAGAGAGAGAAAAAGAGCACGTGTGTGTGTGTGTGACCTGGTCCATGAGTAAATATATTCAAGGTTTTCAAGGAATATACGGAGCCGCGCCGTGTTTCTTCTCTATGCGCTTCATGGTGTACCTGAATCAAAAGAAGTCGCGTATACCGTGCAAGAATGTTCTTTCCGCTGTGGGGAGCAAGTGGCTTTCGGTTCACTTGTCTCAGTCATTAGTAATTTTCAGCGGCGCATTGTAAGCTCGATCGATATCTCTCCGCGGCGGCGCGAGTAAGAAACTCACAACGTGAAACAAAAAAAAATAAAAAACGAGCATACGTACGTTTAAATCGACGCGGTTGTTTCCAATATGACGAGCGTGTCGTAATTTTATATATCGCGTTCGCGCGCGACCCATTTTCCGTTTTTTTTTTTTTTTTTTGTCCTTTTCCGCGCCGTCATCCACTATCGCTCTCTGACTTATGATTATTGGTTATCGCTATGATACAAACACCAGGTTCTCTACGGTCGTAACGCGAGATACGCGCACCTTTTGCCGCGCGCGCGATAAAGAAAACACGCCGCGCGCGATAAGACATTTTCCACGACATTTCTACGCGTCAGAGGTGACAATCACTCGTCGCGCACATATAGAGTATAGTATGGCATATCTAGTAGGTTTTGCGAGAGTACATGCGAAGAGTTGATAGAGCCTATTCGTCAACAAGCGCGTAACCGACAACGAGAAGAAAGCAGGCCACTATGACATGACGCCGACCGTGAGAATCATCATTCGTGTCCTCTTTGTGGCGCACGGTTCGTGCTATAACGCGTATAAATTCTAGATAACTCGGAAGAAAAACAACCAGAGAAATTTAAATAAAGCCTCGAGGAAAAATTTTTTCTTAAGAGTTTTTTTTTGGAATAATTGGTTTATTTAATTGCGAAGTGCGATGTAGAACAGTCGCGAATTGTTGAGACACGCAAGAGCGCGAAGCGCATCTCGCACTCGAAAGGTTCAAATTCGCTACTTGGACGGGGGGGAGGGGCCACGCGATTAGTTAACGCTCAGTTTAGTCGCGAGGTTTGTTGTAACAAGAGGCGCGCGCTGACGGTGGACCTGGAGGGGGCGGAATAAATCCTCGGCAAATCGATTGGAAGAATGCGTCTTTTCGGGTCCGAAATGCATCTCTTGGCGGGCTGCACGTCGGTATCGAAGTGTATTCGGTTACCGTGTACCGTCGTCTGGTGAAATCCTGTTTGCTCCCACGGTCGGGCTGGAAAGAGAGGAAGAACGCTGAACGTACGTGATAAACGAAAAAACTTGCCGCGTAACTGCAGCATCTACGTGACACTTTGCTAAAGAGATTATCGGATTCCTCTCCTCTGGATCTCGTTGCTCTTTCGTTCTCCTCGAAATACCAGCGAAATGGACGACGACGTCGATCGTCGTCACGCCGTCGTCGCGAGGACCAGTTCTCGCGAAACTGGATTTCGCGACAAATTTTTTTGTGTCGAAAAAGTATCAACAGGGGAAATAACAGAAAACGATCGGACTTGTTTCAAAAATCGAACCGGTGGATAGAATTTTTCGCGGGATTTTTTTCCTCTCAAACTTTTGGTGCCGTGCCGGTCGTTCGTTATATGACGCGGGATTCCAAAGCGTGCGCGAACGACGGGCTCGATGGATCGAGCCCATTCTCGCCCTCCGCATCGTCGAATTCCTGTGGGCACACATCGCGCCGCCGCCGCCGCCGCCGCCGTCGTCGCGTCGGAACAATCGAACACCGTTGCCGATTCAAAAGGGGATACGCGTTTTATCGATCGCAATTTCGTTGTTTAAATTGATAGTCGACGCAACGATCTCGCGACAGTGCAATCGATAATCCGAAGATCTTCTCGATTCGTTCGTGGTGCGTACTTTATCAATATCATTAATCATGAGGTGTATCGTTTATTCGTCTACGACTTGTTTGCTCGATATTAAAGAGCGCAAGATATCAATATGGATTCAATTTTTTGAAATGTCGCGATGAGAATTTTTCAAAACAATATTTTATCTGTGACGATGGCGGCGAGATTTTCGAATGACGTTTATAATCCTTTTTTTTTAGAAAATACAGAAGTAATGATTTATATCATTAGAATCGAGATATATATATATATATATATATATATCTCGATATATATATATATATATATGACAAAAGCGTAAAAAAATATATACTAGTCAATGCAAGCATTTATGTAAAAGTTTAGCAGAACTATCTTAACTTGTTGTCACCACACTGATGCATATGTGCACCAACGAAAATTCGAAAAACACGATTTTTTCAAAAAGTTTGTTTTATTTTTTTCATTTTTGACTAAGAAGAATTCTTTTGGACATTTTTAACTAAGTCCATTCAATTTCTGAGAATTTTTTATCCCTATTTTCACTAGTTTTAAATTATTTATCAACTCATTACTGGAAAGTTATTCAACTTCAAACATGCGAAGTGCAAAATTGCACCAGTGTGGTGACAA
>QVNZ01024309.1:0-10197 GCA_014825645.1 Pseudomyrmex dendroicus | reverse complement strand
GTGTTTCGATCTTTACGTAAATTTGCGGAAAGAAAATATTATAATGTACGTTGGAAATTTAAAATATTGTCTAACAGGATTCCAAGTTTTTTTTCTGTTTCGTATTTCGTTCGATATTTTCAAATTGATAAAAGATCTTCAACGTAATAAGCTCATATTTGTCCTCATTTATCGTCAAGTTCCATAAATTAATACAAAGCAATTGCATCTGCGTGTGACAGTTCGCAAAAGAAAACGAATTCTATTATACCGCGTCAGTCTTGTGCGCGTCTCGTCTGTCTCCACGAAAATATTATTACCGAGCTGTCAACCCCTTTACCGAGTGCCCGTGAGACACGTCAATTGCAACATTTTCCACAAGCGATCAGAGACCATAAATAAATCTCAAATATAATCAAAATCCCATTACACTGCGTTGTTCCGCTGTTGTTATTTTTAAGTAAAATTTACATCGTGTTACATATCTTGTAAGATCTCTTTTATTAAAAAAAAAAAAAAAAAACCGCGTCGTGTGTATATATTTATCAATGGCAAAACACACTCTCGATATCTTTCTCGTCTCGAATGAATTTGTGCTGTTTCTTCCTCCCGTCGTCGGAAACTAATACAATCGGAAAGTTTTCGATTACCTGCTGACGTCAAAACTTTTCTGGTGAGCAGAACTCATTCCACAATCTCTCGTGGTTGCTTCGTATCGATGTGGCATTCTGCCCCCGCCGCAACTTTCTATTCTTCAATTTTGATATTATGTCGAGTAATATTTACAAGCTTCAAAATTTTAATAATTGAATACGCATATATCTCTCTTTCAATCTTTTTACAAGAAAACTAATATTTTATGTTATTTTATTGCCTTTGGAAATTTTTACATTACTCTGTTTTACACATAGAAAAGTAATAAAAGATATTTCTTTTTAATAATCGAATTTTCGAAAATGAATTTTCCGAATTTTCCTGAGCCAATTAGACGGATAATTTATATACGAATCAGTAATTGCATGTACATGTGCGATTGTTTTTAATAGAAAAAAAAAAATCGTGCCGTAAAAACAGGAATGGGAATGCATTTTGCGCGCGTTAAATCAATGTGTGCGTTAGCGGCATCGCATTTTATGCAAAACTACTTGCCGGCGATAAAACGTGCCGCCGGCATTTCGAAATAAACGAATATTGTATTCGCTCTGACGCACGCGTCAGATAATCGGAATCGATGGTGCGTCGCAATTGCACATCGCTCTATTCTAGGTGACTAAATGGAGCAAAAGATATTTCTTCTCTTATAAATTTTGATTGTGAAACTGAATGCGCGCGGAAATATAGAGAGCGGCGCATCTACTGCATATTTATTTGTTCATGCAGCTTAGAGCGCGCACAAATCAAGGTGCGATATCCTACCTCGCCCCCGTGTGTTAATTACGTTACGTAAGCACATTGCGTTAATTGAACCCTCGACGAGAGTAGACGACTAATTGCGCCAATTTTGCTGCCCGACGCGGGACGAGCAAGAAACGTGCGTAAATCGCGCGTATTCGTCAAGCGCGTATTCAATTTTCCCAACAATGTATCGAGAATGAGAAACGGCGCGGGATCGGAGTATCTCTCAGTTTTGCATCTCCGGATCAAGTCTCTATCGTTCGTCTTCGCGGAAGCAAGTTAGCTGCGAATCGGAGAAGAAACGCGCTCGACTAAAATCAAAGTTACCATAAAGAGAGGCTGAAAACGCGCGTGACCGCGGACGGGGACGTTTGTTAGCGCCCGACAATCGAGACCCGGAACAAACTTCTCGTTCATCATATCGGTTGGGTATAAATAATCCACGTGGAACGAAGCGGTCGGCCTCTCGCGCGCGCGACGTGAGTTATGAAACGCGGAATAACGAATGATGTTGCTTTGCCCGCTCGCGCATGGATATGCACTCTCGCGCGCGTGTCATCCGCGCGAGTTGAGAATGCCGCGCGGCTTTCTGCATTCGTTCGCGGCTGCGATTTCGCGCGCGAGCAGAACCGCGAGGAGGAGGCTCGATTATCGCCTCCCTAGAATCTTCGCTCGGCGAAATTTCAGATCCGTGGGATACGTAACGGGAAGAGGGAGCGAACTCTCTGCTCCGCCGAATTGATTCGAACATACGATATGTAAATGCGCGAGCGCAGGCCGCTTCGGCAAACACACAGTTGCATACCTAACTAGCGGGAATTATGTTCGTAGCTGGACAACCGCGCGAGCGCAGAGAGAGCCGCAAAACGCGCGCGATGCATCGTTGATCTCTCTCTCTCTCTCTTTCTCTCTCTCTCTCTGCAGTGAAGATCTGCGATTATTTTCCGGGTACGCGAACTTGCATTAATCCGCAAAGAGCAGAGCGGATCCTTTAATAATTGCCGTCCGACGATGTTCCGGGTGGACTTCGCAGTTACTCCGAGAGAGAGTCCGCGGGAAAATCGAGCTCTCTCGCCAAAGGCGAGAAAGGGGATGAGAGGAACCGAGAAACTTTGCGGCGGGACGAAGCGAATAGGAAGCGCGAAGGGGACGCGACTAGTTCCCGATAATTGGCAAGCCGCAACAGTCGCGCCGTTTGCAGCGGCAATAACCTAGATTGGGAATGACCGCGGTGCGATAACTGACGTGTAGGATATATGGTTAGTGAAAGGGGTCAATGAAGGGATTGAAACACTCCCGGTTGTTGGAGTTGCCGCTCGTAACCGGCACCGCTTCTACAAAGCTGATTAACCGCCATGCTTCCTCGTACGGAATGCGTTGCAAATGCGCCGACTAAGTCGATGATCAGACAACATGCGTCTTAACATCTCTCATATTTTAACAACAATTCGTATAATGCGAAATCGCACAGACTGTGCGTATACGTCGGGTGAAAGATATGAACTAAAATAAATTTATTTAAAAGAGAGAAGAACATATTCGAGTTAATCAGCTTGAAAGAAATCGTTGAAAATACATTGAAAGAACGATTTTGTTCATAAACAACGAAAAGTAGGACACGAGCGACAATTATAAAAGCGAAATGACGTCACGACGACACCATCAAATGTCAGTACCGTATCGGCCAATCAAAAATTGCGCGTAAATTAACGAACGATCTCATCAGCGGGCTTTGCAAGATACGTTTTTTTTTTTTTTTTTTTATCGATTTGCTATAATCGATATAGCGCGAGAATATTATCAATGTTCGCGAAAAGGTCACGGGTCGCCATTGCCGCATGGAAATCAGAATGTAAAACTATGCAATTTCATTCAACGAGAAAAGTGTCGTTTTACAAATTGTACCATAATGGAAACTCGAAAAAAAAGTAATTTTCACTTGACATAAAATTGTGCGATTTTTTGGTATTTTGCAAAATTTCGAGATTCTTCCTACGTTTATTACTTCCATATGGTGAGAACGATCTCCGCGAAATCAACATTTCCGATACGAAAACACGAGCTCGCCAGAAGAGCTTCGGGTCGCCGATGGTCGGGGTAGCAATGGTGTACAGTCGTGACGTCAGGTTAGTGTGACGTCACTACACGGTCTCCTAGCAACCACGGATGAAATCCCAGCACGCTGAAACCTGCGGGGAGGGTGCACGTATACACGGACGCTCTTCGGGAGTGTGAGGGCCCAGTGCCCGGGCACAGTGCGAGCTAAACTTACTACTCCCCTACGCACCCACGTAGCCCACCACCACCACCAACCACCACCACGTTCTCGGATGGTGTTGCGCGCCGCTCGTCCTTCTCTGTCGTCGCCCTAGTTTGTGGATCCGTCTCTCCATCCCGATTCCTCTCTCGTCGTCGGCCTTCGTTCGCTGCAAACTCCCGGGGACGAGATCACGTAGTGACGTCACGACGACGAGAGCGGGGAGAAGCGGGAACGACGCTTGTTCTGTTTGATCCCCGCCTGTGTCGTGTACGGGGTGATAAACATAGTTGGAGTATATGGTCGCTTACACGTCGGCACACCCTTTCTTGTCTTTCGCTCTTGAAGAGATTAGAACTCGATCTCTCGACACTTTCCTCGCTATCGTCTCCGCACGCAGCTTAGCTCTCAAAGTTAGAGCGAGACGCGTGACAACGTTGTTTAGATTTTTCGCAATAAGAAATGAAGAGATGAACAAGCGCAATTCTATGAATATGTATCGTGAGAGCACGGAACCTCCCGGAACATTTTATTTCAAAAACAACACAACGCGCGAGCGAATCCGTAGTGGAGCGTAGAGTTTACTATTAAAAAATTTAGGCGCGTATATTTCTCTGGTGGTTGTTATACTCCAAGGGTTGTGATCCGAAATTGAATCACCGGTGGCATAGCGACAAGCATGCCAACAACCTCCGTGGAATTTAGATTTATCGTCCACCTCGTCGACGCGAGCTCTTCTTTCAAGAGCGTGTGTTTTCTTTTCAAAGTTTTATTTGAAACCCTTTGCCGCGTGTTCTTTCTTAATTAAATTATGCGAAATCTTATTACAAGAATTTTTGATACTCGCATTGTATCTGCGAGAGATTTTACATGAGAATTAAAAATACACGCGCCTCGTGCTCCTCTCGCTCGCGAGAATGTGTCAGCGTGCGCAGAGAGATTTACCGTGGGATTTAGTTAACGTTAACGTCTCCCTAACGCAAGAGATATTGCGACGCAACGTTGCAACGTTTTCAAGGGATGATAAAATTAGGATTCATGCAAGTGTGTTATCGCGCGAAAGCACGTGTATATCGTAGAAAACAGCGGTTGGATATGCTTCATTGAACAAATATGTAAAAAAAACAATATCGCGACTTCATCGAGTATGAAACTAAATCAAGAAAGAGGACTATAATATTTTTAACGTGTTAAATTAATCATGTTAATTATAATACACATGGAAGATTCGAATTGAACAAGTCTAAAATTCATATACAATGTTACTTTGCGTAACATGTGTATGTATGAATTATTCATTTGACGCCTCAATAGAATATAAAAAATTAATAAATTTAAAAACTTTCAATGAGAAAAAAACATCTTGGCCAGGAGTCGAACTCGCATCTCCCAAAAAAATATATATTTTGCACGTACACGTAGTATATGACGCTGTACAGTCTTATTTCTTGATTCAATAATATTACGCATGGGAAATATCTTAGGCAATTGGAAAAGCATCTTATTTTATAACATAAGAAAACTTTTTACAACGAGCGAAATAGCGCCTGTTATTATTCCGCAGTTGGTCAATTTAACTTAACCCGTGGTCGGAATAGGACGAGATCGTGTTTTTGCTCAGGGAAAACGAAGGAAAACAAGGAATTTTCTTAGCGCGGTTTTCTCTTAATTAAGATCTCTAGAACTTGGTGGCACATCACGAATTCGTAATTAGCAGTAACGCTGCGCCCGACTACCACCTCGTCGAATCTTAGTACGTACTAGTTTCGTCGGTCGGACCTAGACAAGCGTGTTGCCTCTTTTCTATTTCAAAGAAGAAACCACGAAACCCAAATCAGTCTCTCGAGTAAGTTCTGGACCGCGGGAAAAGGAAAGGACTTACTAGCGCGGTTTTCTCAATTAATTTTGTATGAAACTATTCAGGCTCTCGACCGTTGATTAAATCTTATATTTTTTAAGGATCAAAAATAAAATCTTTTTAACAACGTTCGTTGCAAATCAACAACCGCAATAATAAAACAAAAAAAAAAAAAGACACGAAAGCAAACCTCGGTACTGTTAAATAAAATTGTGAATCGTTTACATTCTCATTTTCTTTTCGCGCGCGTGTGCGCGCGCGTACGCGTGAGTTTGAGTGCTCGCTCGGATAATGTTTTGAAACGGATGTATTTCCGCTTGCTTTATTTTCGGCCCTTTCCCTCGAGAAGCTATTTTATGTGATTTCCTTTATTTCTGTTTTTAACTTCTCCGCCTTAAAAGCTTTTATGTTTTCCGACTACGCGCGCGCGCGCGCGCGGTCCCGCACTTCTCACAATTATAAAACTGCTATTGCGAAAAAAAAAAAAAAAAAAAAAAAAAAAAAAAAAAAAAAAAAAAAAAAAAAAAAAAAAGAATCAGCAAACAAGAAAAAAAGTTGCTTCGGCGTGTGTGAAGCATCCCGACAATAAATTCTATAATTCTCTAATTAGAGAATCTCGCCTTATTTTGAAAAGACTGAGAGAGTTTGCCAACTAGTTCGCTTGTACAGTTAACTTTGTACCTTGTTATTACAGCTACAACGCTTTGCAAAAGATAGCTTTCATATCTCTCGATCCGAGAGGCTCTTACCTTTACGCATTGTCTCTAAACATGTGCGATTACATCTAGTATAGTCGAATATAAACGCGCTTTGTCTCGAATTCGTAATTGTCACGATAATTATTATGCAATTCGATCGAGTTGCTAAAGAGCGATTCGCCGCAGACACAACTGCGACGAACACAATTCCGCGCACGCTTGTCCGTTACGATCTGTGAACTGTTTCAAGTGCCGATGACACGTTTGCGAGTGGGTCAAAATGGCGAATTATTAGGCTACTCGGCAACCTCTCTTGCGACCTCGTTATCTCTTATTGAGTCTTGTATTCTACAACGAGGGTGTGAGAGAGAGAGAGAGAGAAGGAGATAGTGACAGGCACTGGTAATCGCGATTGTTCTCGACTAAATTGCGGCGCTAATCACTAACGACGGCTAATGGATATTAAAGCAGCATCTGCTTTGAGCGGAGCTCATCGTCTCAAAGAATTTAATACCCATATTTCTGAGAATTTCACTGAGTTTTCTGTGATCATAAGAACGGCTCAGTGTGTTAAGATGTTAACAATGAATAGATGCAGCTCGAGATGAGCAGGAATCGCCGGCATTGTCTCGTTAATCATCGCAAGGTGACATCGATATACACTAACGAGAAGGCACGGGATGATAGGAAACTGTTTGATAGTAATTGCGAAGACCCAATTAAAGCCAGTGTTGAGAGGAAGGAGGAGGGAGAGAGAGGAGGAAGAAGAGAAATAGAGGGCGAAGGAGGAACAAAGAGATGATCGGACAGGAGAGACTCGAATTGTCACTTGTAACGATTCTATCAAATATGCATGCACAAGAAATTGCACACGATTTGTAATAATATAATTAATATATTAATACGTACATTACTACGTATTATAACAATACGCGTATTTTAATACATATTAACATTATTATTATGCATCACGTACACATTTCCTCCAGAGAATTTCTGTATGTCGAGAATTCATATTTGTACAATATATATTAATACGCGTATATATTATCTTGCACACTTACAATTAACACGTGGGAAAAATCTAACTGGAAATGCGATGAAGCAATGCGTTTAATATAGTTATTAATTATTGAGTAACACACTCGCGCGCCAAACACTGAATATGAATTCTCGAGGAAATGGAAGTTTAAATTGTACAACGCCAGATACGTACAATTAATTATGCAGTCAGGGAAAACTCGATGTGTTTTATCACACATGTGTGTGTGTATAAAATAATTTTATAACGAGATCGCAAACACCTTGTATTCCTAACGCGACTGTTATTCCAACTATGACGGAGTGTTTCCTCTTACGAGAGATAGTCTATATGCTAGAGAGAACCCACCACGGGTTGTGCTCGAGAGTCTGAGAACTCGCGTACGAATGATTACTGGCGAATGTAAATGCAATTGCATATAGCACACGTGGTAAAGTTAAACGCAATTATATATGCAAGGTTAAATGCAATTACATATGTAACGTAATTGCACATAATAAGCACAAAAGAAATTTTACAACAATTAATTTCAAAGCAAAAGTTTGCCGTGCACGAATTTACAAAACACGTTACATATTTCACGGTTTTTTCCATAAATCTCTTTTTTACACAAAACTTTGTGTAAGGAAAAACTCATTATTGTGTTAAAAAAAAACATTGTTCGCGGTAAAATGTTTGTCGCGTGGAACAACAGCTTGGTAACGTTAAATTTTTCGTCGCGGAATTCACGTTCGCGAGCGTGCTATTGATTTTTGAATAGATAAGAGCAGAAAGGTCCGCAACGACGGTGCTCGCGCCGCCGCGCCGCCGCCGGTGGTTCGTTCGAACGTTCGTTTCAACGCGCGTATATTCCTTCGGTAACGAGAACACGTTCATTGGTATTCCACGAAGGAGACGCTCGGTACGTGTCCGACGCCATAGCGGTAGACTAAATGCAATTACTCCGACCGTCTCAATTACCGATCTGCGTCAGCAGCAATTGTAACCAAGAGAACGGACATAGCAGGTGTCACGATCCAGATAGACGTATAGCGCGTCAAACAAGCGATTGACGTAAAACGGGCTTTGCGCGATCAAAAGAAGATATTCTTCACGATTAACACGCGAAAAAAAAAAAAAAAAAAAAAAAAAAAAATTCTCTCGAAGCCTCATCGTCGGAATATTAAAAAACTCACTTGTGTGTTTTACGGGAAAAAATGAACGAGAGTCGCAGTATCGCTAGATTTTCCATTGTATGTCATCATCCAATGACGGAAAATGTAATATAAACCGATCAAATTTGTTTGCGAACGGAATATCAGTAAATCATTGTGAGAAACGTCAGAGAGGGTTAATGAGCTTGTGTTTGGTGGCGTTTGATAATTCTGCAATTGATTACGCTCGAATTTCCATCGCGCGCGCGGCACGGAAACGCGCGCGGTAGGTACAGTAACGCGTTGTGTGTGATCGCGTACGTAGTGCTCACCAATTTCACGAATCCCCGAGAAGATCAATATTACACGAGATATGTGTGCGCGGGAGAGAAAGAGAAAAGAGAGAGAGACAACGAGAACAGCGATTCTCGCTGACGACGGGAACGGAATGCGCTCGTTCGTCCGTTAGCCGCGAAGGGAAAAAGTCACACGGCGGCGCGGCGCGCGTGAAGGTAGATGAACATCCTTTTCATGCACACCACTCGTAACTCCTTCGCACTGGTGCCGCAAAAATTCTAGTACCGTACTCGGCACAGTTTACAGGCAATATTTACGAGTGTGTTGGCCATTGTCTTTCTCTCTCTCTCAAAGGTGACAACAGCTTAATGTTGTCCTAACGGGATACTTCTCTGACAATTGGCGAAACGATTGATAGACATTGTTTTCTTCAAATAAAAAATATAACATACTTCGCAAAATTGAGCAAATAATCGCAAATGTTGCCTCAGATATAGCGAAATTATCGACTCGATTAATTTTGGCTTTTTTTTTTGCAACGATCATACACTCTAAATGAAGTTAAATTCAACGTCGAGATCGATGTTACCGAGAGATTGCGGCACATATTCGTTCGTATGTTTTTCTGGGTCCATCTCGCAAAGACAGACCCGATAGAAGAGCCAACATAACGGAATGCCGATAATATCGCGGCGGATTATTTCTCGGGGAACGAAGATAGATGATCCAAAGAAACTAGCTGGTGTCGTCATCGCCTTCCGCACTTCGAGTCCTGGATGGCGGAAATTGCGCCCCGGGGCTGGCAGTGCGGATTTAACGTTGTTTTGCCCTGACCTAGCTCTCTTCCTCGTTCCCTATTCCCGACAGGAAGGTAACAACGGCACCGGTCTCCTTTCATCCCCCACTCACCCTTCCCTTTTTCCCGACTTTCCCGCTCAACCTTTGTCCCTCTCTCTTTCTCTCGCATTCTTGTATTCCTATACACACGTATGCACGCGAGTCGCCGTTGTATTCAGCGGGAACGTCTTTCACAATTCAACCTTTCCATATCAACCCCTTCGCCCGGTCTGCGGAAAGCTTACAGAGCTATATTCCGTTTTCGCGGCAACCCGAGTAAGGGTTTGTAATGTTTGCGGAGTCTTGAATGGAATCGCGAAAGCGTAACTGTTACAATTTATAGTGGCATCAGGAACGCGATAGGGTGGTAGCGGAAACCCTTTTTTGTTATACGCGCGGCGTATCCGTTGATTCAACGTTTTTATATCGTTGAATATCTCAATGTATTTTTCGACTATAGGCGAAATTACACGCTTACACACATGTGCATAAAAAATTATATTGAAAAAAAATTGGGAAAAGTTATATTTCACTTCGCTCGTTTCGATAAAAGAGGCAAATTCGATTCTGATCGGAAGTTACATCGTATTTTATTTCGCGGAAATATTTTTTTTTTTTTTTAAGTATCTCGTGATTTCACGCGTACACACGACACTGCCGTGTTAAAAATGTAATTTTTGTAATGCCGCATTGTTGTGTCG
>QVNZ01024298.1:0-13202 GCA_014825645.1 Pseudomyrmex dendroicus | reverse complement strand
AGAGAACAGATTCACGATTATTTTATTCGGCCCCATTTGCGAACCGTGCGCGCCTAGCGTACGCTTGGAAAAGGCTGGAAACAGCAGTTTTTAAGAAATACCACTTACGTTGCTAAATCTGCACTTTCAGAGAAATGTAACTTCCGAGCGGAAATAACAATAACGATCGCGCGATAATAAACGATCCAAGCTTGAGTCCGTTTGTTCGTACGCGCGATTGAGGCGAGTAATATTTTCTCGAATATAAATGAAATAAAGTTATCGAAAGCTGAAACGTATTGTGTCCAAATCCAAACACTTGGATTTGGATGTAAATGCGCGCGCATTGCGGTAAAACAAATTGTAATTACCCGAGGCGTAAACAAACGGATTCGGAAAAGCCGATGCGACAAAGATAATGCGCGTCGCTATTCCGTGAGGCGCGCGAGAGCCGATAGAAAAGTTTCCGGATTATAAAGTGCGCTCTGAGAGTTTACGCTGCATTGTTTATTATATGGAGCGACCGGCTCTTTTGTTCTTTCGACAGACTCGAAGGAATGATCTCATTACTCGCGGCAGCGAGGGGAAGGAGAAAAGTTTGTTCGGGATTTTGCCAGAGATTTACTTTCCGCGGCGGTTGTACACGCGCGCGGGAACATTCCCGCGGGGGTTGTTACTTCTGCGACGGTCGGGGACTTTTAAAAACGTCACCTGTAAAATGTAACACGGGAAGGAGTTATGCGCTCGTCTCTGTTGCCTCGTCGCGTTGAGTCAACGGGACGGCGTCTGTTTTCGTGCGTGTGCCAAAATTAAAAAACGGGCACAAAGAGGGAAGAGACAAAGAGAGGGTTTAATGAGGACGAAGAAAGGTACACGTAAGGGGCTTCTCGGGTGTTTTCATGCGAGTACATTTTTTCGCGCTCGTTCATCGCACAGCCGGCTTTTGAACATTTGCTAAATGTCGCGCACGTAATTTTAACTGGTGCATTGCAAAAAAGCCGAGCTGAGTCGAGCGTAAATAATTTGCACGCGTTTATATCGACGCGTATCTCTCTATTTTTTTTTTTTTTTTTTTTTTTTTATTCAAAACGCGAAGTTATTGTGTATCGGGTATATTTTTTTTCTCTCTTTCTCTTTCTCTCTCCCTTTCTCTCTTTTCCCTCTGTTTTCTGATAGGATATTCAAGCTGCAATTTCTCATTAATTCATCTCACATATCCGTTGCATTTTTATTTCGCGGTTAAGCAATTTTCACATTACTTTGTTGTTGCTGCGAAACGTCACAATGGTATGACTGATTATTAATTTCCCGCGTGCTATATGTATATTTCGCGCGTTTAATTTTAAAAAAAGTTCCGAGTGTATCGCGACCAAAAATAAAGCGATAAAAGCATCGTATTATCAAAGACATACACAGGCGCGTGGAGTTTACAACCTTGTATTCCCATTCATGAAAAAAGCCCGAGGCGCAACCGGAGGAACAATTTTCGATATCGATAACGGGCCGTATTTTCGCCACACCGCAGCTGGGGTTTGCTCTCTCCTCTCCTCTCCTCTCTCTCTCTTTGTCGTTGCAGTTCCGTATGCGTTTTTGTTCATCGTTGAAGAGGAAACAATACCCGTAGTGTTATCCAATATCGCGTGGCCGCGGCCGATTCGATTCTCTCTCTCTCTCTCTTTCACCTTTTTTTCTTACCATTCCACTTATTACTCGTGCTTTTTCACCCGTTATGTGCCAATTATTCCCCGGTGTTTACACATTGCATGTATCAGACCTGACGGTATCAATGAATCACTCACGATCGGTCCGTGACCGATTGAATAATGCTCAATGTACGTTCGTTTTGCGCTTACAATTTTACAGATTGCTGTGTTTAGCAAAACAGCTAAAACATAGATAAATTATTTATTTGCGTGATAGATGTAAATAATCAGACGAAAAAGAGTGGAAATTGTCGGAAAATATTTGCTTCGGCACATCTCTCTTTCTCTCTCTCTTTTTTTTTTTTTTTTTTTTTTTTTTTTTACACACGTGTAACAATATTCCATGATATTTCACTGAAATATACGAGTGTAATTAGAACATTGCACTATACTCTCAGCAGAGATATGGACGGGATTAAAAGCCGGGATTGAATTGAAATGAAAAACTCGCCTCGCAGGCAGATGGCGAATCAAAGTGACAAACCCGTGTGGTAGGAAGGTATGGCAAATTGAAGCGAACGGAATTGAGCACCGTGAGGCGAGCAAATGTTTAATTTTAATCCGGTTTATCTTCCGATCTCTCAGAGTCGCCCGTCGTTACAATAACCACGTTCACGTACACATTCCAGATAATCCTGGCTTTCGCGCGCCCTCCCGCAGCGATAACTAATTCGATGTAATAATTAACAAAGATATCAGATCCTTCTCCCTCTGTTAGAATAAACGCCAGAAATAATTGCGCGATATTCTATAGTTTACTGCAAGTTTCGTAGTCGGCGCGATTGATCTTAACTCTTTGATCACGCCTGCGCGATAAGGACAAAGCGCGAGAGACACGTAAAAGCGCAATACGTTCTCGAGGAGAATAACCATATCATTTTTTTTTTTTTTTTTTTTTTTAACTTTTATACTTACGTGGAACGGCACGCGTTGCAAAATTTCTTATTTTCTTTCTCTCTCTCTCTCTCTTTGCAAATTAATCTTGTGAAAATCACGTCAAGAAATGTCACACCGGGAGGCACCGGAGATTCTAACGCGTATACTGTCGTCGATCTATCTCTCGCAGTAAATGAATTGCCTTCCTAATTCGGTCGCATTGAAACGACAGGCTTTCTGAAAACTGGATCGAAGGGAAGCGCTCAGGGTAATTACGGATTGATGGATTTGGTGGCGGGGCTTCACTGGCTGCGCGAGAATCTTTCGGCTTTTGGCGGCAATCCTCAGCGACTGGTGTTGCTAGGCCACGGCACCGGGGCGGCTCTCGCCAATTTTTTAGCCGTCTCCCCGATGGTGAAAGGTAAGGAGAGTATATAGCGTTTTTTTTTTTCGCGCAAACGTCAATCCACGCAGCGCGCCGCGTGGTGGTTAACGTATATCACAATTCGCATTTGCATCTGACGCGGGTTACATTCGTCCGGGCTTAGATAAAAAAAAAAAATAAAATAAAGCCGACAAAACGCGCGAAAAACTAGTGTCAACGAGACATTTTTTTGACAACGTGCAGAACGCTTTGTTCATTTAAATGTAAACCTGTCGTACGGCCTGTCGTTTACTTTACATGCATATGTTTTACCTGTGTCATTATCGAGTATTGATGATTTCTTTCCCGCGCATTTACACGCTGTGTGATGATGTAAAAATCGCAATATTCCGCCGGAGAAAAGTTGATTGCATTTTAATTATACGAACGATTTTTACTGATCCACACACAGCGATGTTGAAGATGTGACAATATTAAAAAGTCTGTTTTTTTTTTTTTTTTTTTCAACCGTAGAGAAACTTTAATATTATAAGTTTGAATATCAACGCGCTCGAGAGAGGAAAAACGCAATTTGTGTGACCTTTTTATGTCGCAAAATGATAAGAGAAAATTTTTTCCGATTTTCCGCGGCGGGATTATTGAGTTTTAAAATAATAAACCGCGCCAACGCACATATAAAATAATACATCGCTGTTCGTGAAATAATTGAAGCTTCATCGGATCATTCTCTCTATATCTCAGCGTCGTTTTGCCCAGTTATATTGTAATTAGCGGGAGCTCTCGCCGGCGAATTTGCAGAGTTGATCGGGAGGGTGATTCTGCTAGGTGGCTCGGCGCTCTCGCCATGGGCGGTTCAGCGGGATCCGCTAACGGTGAAGCGTCGAGTCGCCAATCAGACCGAATGCCCCGGTGACGTCGAGGCCGACGATATCGCACCGTGCCTTCGTTTAAAGAGCGTGGAACAGCTACTGGCGGCGGAGTTGGACCCGCCGAGATTCACTTCCGGATTTGCGCCCTTCATCGACGGCGCCGTTCTACCGCTGACGGTCAATCAGGTAAAGACGATTTGCCGACTCTATCTCTCTCCCTTCTTCCTTCGATAATCGATAGTCTCGAGACAGAGGAACGAGCCGAACGCGGCCGTTTCCGCTCGCTTTTACGACCCTGCTTCGCTTTATTGCATCGGTCTTAGCACGTCGTTAACTCTAATTTAATTATCACGTCGCACTTAACTTTAATAACAGCTTATGGTCGATTGAAGAAGCCTCGAAGGAGAAAGAATCAGTCAAGTTAGAGAATTATGAAACGCGTCTCAAACGCGCGCGCATACGCACAAATATCTTATATCAATTGTCTTTTGTTGCATATTTTTTAGCGTATATATATATATATAATTTATAAAATTTTTACATAACGTTTATTTCTGCGCGTGACACTCTGATGTTAATTGTCGTTTTTCGGCAAACGACGTCTGACGCAGCGAACGGGACGGGCTTTTATAACGTCATTTTTCATAAAATTTGCATTTACACCGCATGCCTACGTTTGGCAAATTTGTATATTTTTTTTTTTTTTTTTTTTTTTTTTTTTTTTTTTTTTAACGCAAGTTTCACGTCGGATACATGCCTGCTGATGCACGCGCGCGCGCACATATACAATGTAAATAATTGCAAATAGCGAGTGCTAAACAGACATATGGTCGCGACAAGCATTTTATTAGAACGTGATTCGCGAAACGTTGAAATTGTATTATTGTATATATAACGGCAGATATTAGCTCTCGATGTCGGCTGAGCGGGCGCTCTCGGCGGCCGGTCGGCGCGGTCGGCGCGCGGTGTATTGATTTTGCGCAAGAGCGAACGAGACGACAGGTAAACGATGAATCTGCTAATTGAACAGGTAGCCGGTTGACGGATGACGGATCCGAGGACCGTAATAGCTACTTCATGCATGCTCCATTAACTCATCCGTTGATAGTGTATCTGGTTGCTTGCACTCGCGATATTATGACGCGGGAAGAAGAGAAACACATATAAACGCATATAAACACATATAAACTGTACAAATCACTACGAGATTGCGATTTTTTTTTTTTAAACATCGTTAAACTCTCGATTCGCGAAATATTTCTATTGTTTTACATTGTGGATTTATTAAAGGAAATGAAAGCAATAAATTGATCGAAACGCTGGGATAATGAATAACGCGCTTATTGAGATGCGTGTTGTTGCTTTTTTTGCTTTTTTTTTTTTTTTGAAAAACCTGTGATTTGATCAGAACTTTCAGCCCACTGCCTCTTCTTCGGGACTACTGCCGATTGCGCCCGGGCCCGGCGTCGAATTTGCGGACTTCGGCGATCGCGATTTACTTTTTGGTTTGACGTCCGAGGAAGCTTGGGTGAATCTCTCCGAGGAAGATTTACAGGTGAGAGATTTCAATCGCGCTCTATAAAAAAAAAAAAAGCATATAAAATTATTTTCCATGCGGTTCTTCTTTCTAATGTTTTACCATGCTCGATTGAAAGTATTAATAGTTTTTTTTTTTTTTTAATTTAATTTCGATCTTGTTCTCTGACGTCCGTATTGATTATCAAGAAACTCGCGTTAGAGCGGAAGCGATTCTCTGATTAATGATCGGCGTTCCGTGCGTAATATGTAATTGACATCCATTGGATATAGTTTGACGAATTGATGAGCTTTACGCACGATGAGCATTTGCGAGTCTGCGCTTCTGTGCCAATTGTTCCGGATATTATTGACATAGCGGCGGTCACGGCCACTGAGTAGCATGTGTCTTTCCACCTTACGATCATGATGGAATTAATAATTCACGTGTAGATGCATTGATCACGGCGTTCAGTTACATTAACACGAATAACGAATATTTTCCGCTAATTATCCCGCAACGATATTATATAGCAGCAAGATTAAAAATATTTAAAAAAATATCGTATCTCAACAAGATATCATTTTAAAACGATTGCTTTTAAAACGGAACGAAGAGTTTACGAGATGCGAAAATCTTTTTTTTTTTTTTTTCAATTAATTTAATAAAATTACTTCAATTTGAAAAATTTGCGTAATCCACACTCGAGAATATTGCGTCGACTTTTATGTTTGGTTGTACTACTTAAGCTGTCAACTTTTAGTTTTTTTTTTTTTTTCATTTGTTATTTTGAAATTTGCGAAACATTGTGAACACTCTTTGTGTTGCAAGAAAATTTCTCTCAATCACTTTTAGTGAGTAAATTTCTTTTACTCTTTGTAAACAAACACGTAACATTCGTATATTGAATAAACATGTGTACTTATCATCGCGCGATTACACACAATCTCGAATTCGATTCGCTTTACATCCGCATCGTGAAAAAGCGGGCAACTCTTCTCGCAGAGCGGCTTGAACGAGACGAGAAGGGATCGTATATTGCGCACTTACGTCCGGAACACTTATCGGTACCATCTGCATGAAATCTACTCGACTCTTCGGAACGAGTACACCGATTGGGAACGGGGCGAGCAGAGTCCCGTGGCGATCTGCGAGGGTCTCTTATCTCTCCTCGGGGACGGTCAGGTCGCCGCGCCTCTTCTCAGATTGGCTCTGCTGCATTCCACCTCCACCACCATGGGACGGGGTTACTTCCTGCACTTCCAACCTGGCGAACGGCCGAGTCAGAGTGGCGAGGAACTGCCGTATCTCCTGGGTGTACCTCTTCTTCGCGGGGAGTCCACGTCCACGCTGTCCACTTTCAGCAACTACACCTCCGCCGATGAGAATCTGTCGAAGCTTCTCGTGCACTACTTAGCTAACTTTGTAAGGCAAGGGTAAGTTGTTTTGTTACTCGTCTTTATTTATCCCTCAGCTAAATAAATTGATTATTATTAAAGCGAGAGATTTGTATTTGCATCCATCAAGAGAATGAGAATTATATTTTATTTTCGAAAAAAAAACAAACAAAAAACAAATATAAGAGGAATATAAAGAACTTGTAGATCTTTGGTTCTTAATTATGATTAACTGTCGCGGTTACTTGATGCATCATCTGGTTGGCTTTATTTCTTGAATAAAGTAAGCGAGAGTCATCAATCGTTTGATAAGCGACGCGAGATAACTCGAGCGTGGCTGATGAAGGGTTAATCGGATAAGTGAGCACACGCAGAGCGCGCGCTTCTTCGTTAATTCAGCCAGTTCGAAGTTCTTCGGAACTTAAGCATCACATACACTTCGATTACTCTCAGTGAGGAGTGTCTAAAGACTTGTAGTAACAGTGGTAGTAGTAGTGGCGATAGTATTAGTAGTAGTGGCAAGTCCGAAGTTACAACTAGAGGATTTTGGTAGCAAACTCCCGCAAAGGCCGTTAACGCGCTCAGCGAAAGCTCGCAATCTCGAAGTAGAGTTGTTAGTGGAGAAGACGCGAAGTGATTTTGGCTTCTCTAATTGCGGATCGGTGGCTATCGGTAGATGATTACTGTGTCATCGACACGGGGGATTCTCGCAGCGAAACTTTGCCACAAATTATCGCCCGATGAGATTGCGATGTGTGTATGTGCACAAGGCTTTGTTTAAAACTTTGACTTTTCAACTTTTTCAAAAATTGCAAAAAATTGAGAAAAAGCACATTTATTATCAGAAGCACTAATTTTCCGATTTCCGTTAAATAAAACAAAATAATATCGTGTTGTATAAAAAATTAAATCTAACAGAAGTCACGTTTGATTTATAAAGAAATGTTCTTTCGCTAACTTTCTTGAAATGTAAAACCTCTATCGTTAGCAAAAAAAAAAAAAAAAAAACAGTCGCGGTTCTCTTGCTTGAGATTTGTTGTCAGTCTACTTGTCAAAGGGTCGCGGTTCGCTCGGAATGTTCTAGGGATCCGAATGGCGCAAGTCCCACGGACAGCGGCCCGGTGAGTCCGCCGTTCTGGGACTCATACGACCCCATAAATCAGTTGTACCTGGAGGCCGGGTACAATCCGGATATGCGTTCGCACTACAGAGGTCACAAGATGTCACTCTGGCTGAACCTGCTGCCGCAGCTACACCGACCAGGCTACGAGATCAACATGCGCCACCATCATCTCGCCGAGAGTCCGAGTCTCTACGAGGGTCTGGTACGCCCGCAGAGCACAGCCGTGCCGCTACCGCCACCCCCGCTACCCTTGCCATCTCCCACGGAACCCTCCTCAATCCTGACCACGTTGTCCACCACGGAATGCGCTCCAAACGCCACCGTTGCGACCACTATCGTCCCGACCACCTCGCGAACGCAACAGCACTCAAATCTCGGTCCGGGTCCCAACAATTTACTGCGCAAACTGGCATCGGGCCATTATCAGAGCTACACCACGGCTCTCACCGTTACCATCGTGGTGGGCGTGTTTCTGCTGCTGCTCAATATCCTGATCTTCGCGGGGATTTATCACCAACGCGATCGAAGCTCGTCCGGCGGCGGATTATCGGGCTCGTTCAGCAGCAAGAAGAAGGAGGAGCTGCTCGAGGCCGGTTGTTCAGGCATGGACGCTTCCGGTAAACAACGATTGTCGTCTCCCTTAAATCTGATGGACTCGCCGACGTCGATGCTGCCGCCGCACAAGGCGAAGCTCGTGCAGGAGCTTGAGATGCAGCTGCAGGAGTTCCAGTGCTCCCCCCCGCCCGGCGGTGGCAAGCGAATTCTGGAACCGCCGTCCTACAGCAAGAATCCTTGCATCCAGCGCACCCGCACCCCGTCGCCTTGCGTGGACGCAACGATCGCGCGGATGGACGAGGTGAACGAGGTCGGTGGTGTGCCTAACGACAGCGAAGACGAAAACGAAGAGGAATTGCCGGAACCACCCCCGCCTCCCAAAGCACCCGCGCCCAACGTTGGCCTCACGTGCCCGGGAATTCTGCGGCAACCCGGGACACCCGGTAGCGCGAAGAAACGCGTGCAGATTCAAGAGATCTCCGTGTGATAAGTAGGGAGGGCTCGCGGTCTCTCGAGATCTTTGATGTTGAAGAGAGCCGTCCGCCCGACAACGCGCCACTAGAGGACGGTGTCGATTGAGATCAAGTGCAGCAAGGGGCTCCTTTGAACTCTGATTATCATCAGGGACATTCGAGAAGCGCCGCTCTCTTCTCTCCTCACGTCCGACGAAGCGAATTTTCTTCCTCTGATGAATTATTATTTCCTTAGTATTTCGTTCGCGAAAAAAATAAATAAATAAATACCACACGTTTTTTCACGCGAGATTTATTATTAGATTTATAATCGTCGGGGGTTTAAACCTTGTTGTTGTAAACGAGGTTGTTAAGCAGCCGTTTTCGCGCGCGCGTCGAAAGAAAAAAAAAAGAGATTCTCTTCTCTTCTCGATACTTCTCGCTCTCAAGAAACTTGTTCCAGATACGCTGAAGAAGCGCGTTCATAATCTCGTTATTCGGGAGATCTTCCGCTTAGAGAGAGAGAAAGAAAGAGAGGGAGAAAGAGAGAGAGAGAGAAAGATGCGCGCGGGCATCGACGAACAGGGGGAAGAAAGAAAAATCATCGAAGAAAGTGAAACATAAATTTTTACTCGCTCCGAACATGCTGTTGTACGGTATCCTGTGAACGAGTCAGCAGTGTTGCGGCTTGTGATTCGCGTATGGAGCACGCGTTTAAAAAAAAAAAAAAAAAAAAAAAAGAAAAACTGCGGATCGGCTGAACTCTTGTTTTGTTGACTCTTTCAGCCGAATTCCCTTGATAATCTTAATTATTGCGTCACGATAAACATAGTGCGTGTCGCAAAGAACGGCGGGATTGACGTGATCTCAGGAATACAGAAAAACCAGAACGCGCAAGAGACGCTTCTTCAGGGCAGGGGCGTGCATTGGTGTCCGTCATGGGCTGAATAAAAATAACTCCGGCCCAGAACTTGCAACAGCACTAAAAGGAATTAATCGAGGAATTGGTAGTTTTGGGCTTTGATGACTCGTAGATTTGTAAAACGACGAGGAAAAACGCCTAGCTATCTCTCCGTAATGTATGTTCCCGGAAATAAGAAAGACGTGCGTGAATAAAAAGAAACGAGGGTTGATAAGAAAAGGGACGAGGAGAGAAAATGTCGAAGAGGTTCTGTAAACTTCGTGAAATAATGGCTCTTGTGGTGTAACGTGTACGTATGTGTGTGTGTGTGTATTTGCGTGCGTATGTGTGTGTATGTGACCTTCTACAAGAAATATTAGAAATACGTGTGATGAGAAAAAAATCTAAACGGATTGATGGCAGTGGAATGTGTTTAAGGGCACGCGGATGACTTCCTAAGTTTGGTTGAAATAAAAGTTTATTGATCGTTGTGTTATTTATTGCACACAGACAAAAACTTCCACACATATAAACAGAACTTTGTGCAGAATTTCAATTAAAGAGACGTGAAATAAAGACTTTCAATAAAACTTTCGATGCATAGCAAGTGGAGTAAAACTGTTTTAATCATACCGCAGTTACGACGTGTACATTCATCATTTTACTAGTCTTCTTATGTGATCATTTTACTAGTCTTCTTATGCGCGTGTGTCTCTTTTAAGAATTTTATAAGGATTATAACAAAGGAATTAATTTTTTTTTTTATTTTTTTATTTTATAACGCACAACGTTTCAGTGAAGAAGACAACTGGAGGAGACAACTGCAGCGGAGGTATCAAGTGAAAACCTCTTTGTGATGTTTACATTTGTCAAAGTATTACTGCACGAGTTTTCCGCAACTTTAATAGTTCGCCCGAGGGTAGAGTCGCGCGTTGTTTCAAAGTTATAAATTTGCTACAACTTTTTGATGACCGCTGTAAAAGAAAAGTATTTAGATAAGAGTTTCTACTTGCAGCCAATATTGGAGAGTGGCGCACATAAACGTTGTGAATTAATAATAATAATATATAACTCTCTCTCTCTCTCTTTCTCTCTTGCTATCGGTAAAAAATAATTATAATTTACTCTACTTGCTAAGCAATTTAATTTGTAGTTATTTGATTTAGTAAATTCGTGGTTTTTAAATAAATTCTACAACTCTTTTTAATAAATTCTACATAGATATTATAATAAAACATTTTTATTTAAAAACATTGTTATTTACGTATCTTGTGGTATATTTTATCATATTTTATTATTAATTATTTTATTACATTATTTACGATTGTTATTCTCTTTTTTGTGAAACAATTTTAAATGGTATTCAGTGTTCCTCTTAATAAATAATGCAATAAAATCATTTAATTGAATTGCAAATCATCTGAAAATATTGTGACACAGTTATAACAAAACTCGTAGTTTTTGAAGAACATTGTTAAAGAAACTGTTAATTTTTTTGGAAGTCATCTGTACGATGTAAATTTTATGCGATATTAAACATATGATATTTGGAAAGCAAAAAAAGTACATTCCGGGTTTGTTGTATTTTGTGTGGTTTTCTTAGGGGGATGCTTAAATACGTTAAATTGGCTGTTAATACGCGCAATACGCTCATATTTTGAATGTGTCGACTGCTTTAATACGCGCAACGTTATAATATTTTAAAATGAGATTATACAAAAACTATATGTGTGTGCGTTTTATTACAAAACTATTTTATTATAAAACAGTCCGTATATATAGAAATCAAAAATAAGACAAGCGTTGTCGTTGTCAAACACCCCTGTGTTAAGTTGTTTTCGAAGACAAACGAGAGAGAGAAACACCGCGCGAGGGGCCATTGTAAGTAAACCTTTAAATCTACTAATTAATTAAACTCGGAAGAAACTTTAACATAATTGATTCGGTCGCACTCGCGTGCGTTATCGCCTGCTCGGCGAAATCGATCGGTACGTGGTAATGTCGTCAAAAGTTAAGTGCGTCAAGTGATGTAAGTGATGTAAATCAGAGAAGCGTTCGACATGCGATTCGGAGTTGCGTTGCAACAAACAAGTTGTTCGTCAAATTTGGATACGATCGTTAAATTAGCTTCATTTGCATTGTAACTTCGTGGAGAGGGTTAAGTTTCATTGTGCCGTTTGCGCGGTCAAGGCGACTCAAAGTCTTGTCAAAGCTCCTTTTACTGCCGCCGTTCCTTTCGTTTGCAGATTTTTCAATTAATCGGAAATCGATTTATTCCTCAATACTAATGACGAGATTGAAATAGATTCTTAGGACAGGCGCGATTGTGTGTCTTTTTTTTTTTTTGTTGGTTAGTTTTTGGAACAAAGATGCTAATTAGCGAGATTACATTCTTAATGGCGAAGAAAATGCGCGTCTCTTTTCTTTTTATATTTAAAAAATTATAAAAAGAATTTATATGCGTATACATGTATGTGTGTATATAAATGTTCAATTAAGAATATTTCTCTCTTTCTCTATGATGAGGAAAAGATTGACTGTAATTTAAACCGAGCAAGGTCCGCAGATGAAAGAAATGGCGGTAATATAGACATAATATAGATATAACTACGACATAATGCTGCCACGATCCATATTATGTCTATAAGAAATCACAGATGCAATGACACACCCACCCGTATATCTATCAATGTTTGGAATGTTGGGATTTGTTTAAATAAATATCTAAAAGATCCAAAACGTAATTAATATGGCGTTGTAATTTCGCATGTACATCCCGCATATATTCTACCTTTTCTGTGTCCTTATAAATCACAATTTAATTATTTCTATATTCAATTATTTCTACATTTCTCTCTCTCTCTCTTTCTTTTACTCTCTCCCTTTATTTTAATTATGTTACAATAAAAATATATACATATATATTTTTTTTGTATCAATTAATATAAAATTCCACTTTCGATCGAAACAAGCAATTCGGAATGTGTAACTTTTAAAAAAAAAAAGTTTCTTAAATCCTGTTAATTAAGGTACGTACGCGCGCTTCTTCCGTCATTATAGAAAGAATTGAAAAGATGCACGCGCGCACAGCTCGACGTTCTTGAGAAAAGTGCCAAGAGTAGAGAGGCTAGACCGAGCCCCGGGGGAGGGAAGGGATTTACGGAGGAAATGAAGAAGCACCTGCGAGACAAAGTGAGAGGATCGGAGGATTAGTGAGTTGCACGAATGCATTCCGCCCGCCGTTCCTTTCTTACGCCTGGCGCACTCGTATTGACGTCTCGCGGTTTTCTTCGTGCGCGTGGAGGGTGGCCGAAGCTCGAGATTTAATAGGGTGCTTTCCGCTTCTCGTGAAGCCTCGCAACAAGATCCGCCCGCGGGCTTGAGTATAATTAGTCATGCTATACAATACTGGTGGCATAGACGGAGTGCAAACTATATATACATAT
>QVNZ01024291.1:0-16224 GCA_014825645.1 Pseudomyrmex dendroicus | reverse complement strand
TACTAAAAATCTATACTTCACGTCACATGTGCCATAGATTTCCAGTACTGGCAGTGAATATCGGAACGCAGCCCTGATTCGCTCAAATATCCGTCCAAACAAAAATGGCGCTAATCAATTTGTGCCATAAATTTTCTTTGATGAGCATTCCAGTGTATATAGAGTTCAGTGCTTTGAACTCAGTATATAATCGATATTGACATCGATTGTTCATCAAATAGATCGAACATTCTTTTCCGTCTTTCGATAAACTTCATTCGGATGTTTCTGACAATTCGTATCGTATACACCCCTTCATACTATTCACACTCGTGTATGTACATCCGTTTAGCGATGTGTCGTTTTATCTGTTTTTTCACATTCAGTAAACGGTAAATGTAAAACGATCTACGGTTCTGTGAAGCTTCGTGAAGCGGCTTTTATACGACACGTGTATGTCGCACTAGTGCCTATTGTTTTCAAATGCTTCTTAATTTAATGAAACTTGGAGCTTTCGATTTCTCCCACGATTGTCGATCAGATTTGGAAGTTTGAACGTCAGATATTCGACAGCTTCGGGATATGGCACGACGATGATTGCGACAAATACATAAGTATCATATAATTTTATACGCAAATATTACATAATAATAACCGGCTATCGGAGATACTTAACCTCCTGGGAGGTTTGTCGTATTCTGCTTCCGGAACATAGTTTTTCAAGTGATTCGAGACGAGATGACTACCGACAAAGTCACTTTGGGTGACGCTTTATCGAATGTTGACGTACTGGATGAATTTACTCTGCCGGACGAGCAACCGTGCATAGAAGCTCAACCATGTTCCGTGGTGTATCAAGCGAATTTTGATACCAATTTCGAAGATAGAAACGGCTTTGTGACAGGTATAGCCAAGTATATAGAAGAGGCAACGGTGCATGCAAGTTTGGTAAGTTTATCTTCATGATTGATTGATTCTATGTGTACTTGCTAATATGTGTATATACAACAATGACATTTCTCTATTCAAACTGTATAGAATGAATTACTGGAAGAAGGTCTAGAACATGCTGTTATGTTGTATACATGGAGATGTTGCTCACGTGCAATTCCACAACCAAAATCTAACGAACAACCAAACAGAGTAGAAATTTATGAAAAGACAGTGGAGGTGTTGGCACCTGAAGTGAATAAGTTATTAAATTTTATGTATTTTCAAGTAAGCACAAATTATATCTCATATTAACTCAGTTTTATTTTGTTTTATCTTATAAGTTTTGCATGTGCACTTGTATTTCAGAGAAAAGCAATTGAGAGATTTTCAGGAGAAGTTAAGCGTCTGTGTCACCATGAAAAGAGAAAAGATTTTGTATCTGAAGCTTATTTATTGACATTAGGGAAATTTATTAATATGTTTGCTGTATTAGATGAATTGAAGAACATGAAATCTAGTGTAAAAAATGATTATTCTACATATAGGAGGTGATTGATCAGAAACATGATTTTGTTATAACTTTCTTTTTTAATAGATGTGAGATTTTTTAAGTTTTAAAAAAATGACATTTTTTGTGGGTTTTTAGAGCTGCACAGTTTTTGAAAGTAATGTCAGACTCACAGACATTACAAGAGTCCCAAAATTTGTCAATGTTTTTGGCCACACAGAACAAAATTCGAGATACAGTTAAAGAAAATTTGGAGAAAATTGCAGGATATGAAGAATTACTTGCGGATGTTGTCAATATTTGTGTTCACATGTTTGAATCTAAGATGTATCTTACACCCAATGAGAAGCACATGTTGGTGAAGGTGATGGGTTTTGGCTTGTTCTTAATGGATAGCGAAATGTGTAACATTAATAAGCTCGATCAAAAGAAGAAACTAAAGTTAGATAGGATTGACAGAATTTTTAAGAATTTGGAAGTGGTGCCGTTGTTCGGGGATATGCAAATTGCACCGTTTAACTATATTAAACGTTCCAAGCACTTTGATGCGTCAAAGTGGCCATTGTCCTCTTCGTCAAACAACATAAGTCCGCAGGCTGATCTTATGGTACATCTTCCTCAGATTAGAGAGGACCATGTAAAATATATCAGCGAATTGGCGAGGTATCGTTCAGTCTGTCTGTACCGTTTGTTTGTATCTTATCATTTATTTGATAATGTGTAACACTTATCAAATAAATGCTAAGATTTTCAATTATTGTGTGCAGATACAGTAATGAAGTCACTACAACGTACAAGGAATGCCGAAGTGATACAGAAAATCGGGATACCGCGGAGTTAGCATTACGTGGATTGCAATTGCTTTCGCAATGGACCAGCGTCGTGACAGAATTGTACAGCTGGAAGCTGTTGCATCCCACTGACCATCATATGAACAAAGAATGTCCGCAAGAAGCTGAAGAATACGAGAGGGTGATTGCAAAATGATTCTTGATATTATTAATGTTGTTAATATTACTAAATAAACTTGTTTAAAAAATTCATTGCGCGGAATATCTATTTTGCTTATTTCTTTTTGACAGGCTACACGTTATAACTATTCGGACGAAGAAAAGTTTGCTCTTATAGAAGTTATAGCGATGATTAAGGGACTGCAAGTATTGATGGCACGCATGGAGACTGTTTTTATCGATGCAATACGTAGAAATATATATGCCGAATTGCAAGATTTTGTACAACTCGCATTGCGCGAGCCTTTAAGAAAAGCAATCAAAAATAAAAAGGATTTGATAAGAAGGTTTGTGTGTATAAATTAATTACGAGTTATTGCACGAATTTTCTGAAAATAGTTGTGTATGAGTTTATTTTTTTGTTTTGTTTTGTTTTGTTTTAGCATAATTGTTTCCGTCAGAGAGACTTGCGCCGATTGGCATTTCGGAGTGGAGCCGCTTGGAGATCCCGCTCTAAAGGGAAAGAAAGATCCGGATAACGGTTTTGGTATTAAAGTTCCGCGAAGAAATGTTGGTCAGTGTGTTTGTATCTTAAATTATCGCGTGTCATCTTGTATTTTTCATTATTAAACTGATATTTGGTTCGAAAATTTAATTAAAAACGAAACACAAAATAGGTCCGTCTTCCACGCAACTTTACATGGTACGAACCATGCTGGAATCGCTAATTGCCGATAAAAGCGGTGGCAAACGCACTCTGAGGAAAGATATTGACGGTCAATATCTCGTTCAAATTGATCAATTCCACAAAACCAGTTTTTACTGGAGTTATCTTCTCAATTTCAGTGGTGAGTAAATGATTATGTTCAAATTTGCAAATACTTTTCAATCTCTCATTAAATATTTTTTCTTTCACAGAATCATTACAGAATTGTTGCGATTTGTCACAACTGTGGTATAGAGAATTTTATTTAGAAATGACAATGGGTAGGAAAATACAGGTAAACAAATAAATAATAATACTAGTTTTCTAAACATATCAATGTAAGATAGTACAACGTGATTTTGGAATTGCGTCGTGTAATTTGCCGCTCGAAAAAATTTTGTTTATTTTATTTATGCGTTTAAAAATATATAAGAATCTATCAACCGCAATGAACATAAATTTTATTATATAACTCTTTAATGTTATTGAGAGGTTAACCCCTCTGTACGAAGCTACTATTACGAAAATAGCATTTTCTATAATTTGTTTTATGACTAGAAATGCCAAGTACGCCACCAACATAACGAAGAGTGCAGCGACCTGATCACCATGGAGAAACGCATTCAGGTAACGCATTCCCGTTTGCTGCCGCGTACGATAGACAACTACCACAACGCCAAACATACCTGAAATCTCAAGTTTTCACTCACTCTTGTCTCTCAAGCATCATTTTACCGTTGCCACATAGAGATACGCTTTTTTTTTACATTCAAAGAACAATATATGTTTCAGTTTCCCATTGAAATGTCTATGCCGTGGATATTGACTGATCATATCTTGAGAAGCAAGGAGCCGTCAATGATGGAGTAAGTTCTTTGCAAGAATAAATTGACTCCGTTTATAAGCTGACCGATTTTAATGATATAAATATGTGCAATATAGTTTGTGATCGTTATTATCGTTAATTTTACAGATACGTCTTGTATCCCCTGGATTTGTACAACGACAGCGCGTTATACGCATTGACAATATTTCGTAAGCAATTTCTGTACGACGAAGTAGAAGCCGAAGTGAATTTATGTTTCGATCAATTTGTTTACAAGCTTAGCGAACAAATTTTCGCGCATTATAAACAATTGGCATCTAGTATCCTGTTAGATAAACGATTTAGGGTTGAATGCGTGGCTCTCGGAGCGTATTTACTTCCGTATCCCCGTGCCAATAGATACGAAACATTATTGAAGCAGAGACACGTTCAGTTACTGGGCAGAAGTATCGATTTGAATAAACTCATAACGCAACGTATTAACGCGGATATGCAGAAATCGTTGGATTTGGCCATAAGTAAATTCGAATCCGGCGATATAACTGGAGTCGTGGTAAGTCTCGCGAACACCCACACAAATAGATTTTTCCGCAACTACATTTAATCTTTTCGCAATTTAATTGCTCGCTGTGTAATACCTGACAGGAATTGGATGGATTGTTGCAAGTCAATCGTCTTACTCATAAACTTTTGAGCAAGTGGCTCGCGCTTGATGAGTATGACGCTATGTTCAGAGAAGCAAATCATAACGTTCTAGCCCCGTATGGCAGAATTACTCTTCACGTGTTCTGGGAATTGAATTACGACTTTTTGCCAAATTATTGTTACAATGCCGCCACAAACAGGTATACGTTATGTTTTTATATAGATTTGGAATCGCGGTCTACTGTTTGTGTGGCATTAACTTAATGTATATATATATTCAACAGATTTGTCAAATGTCGTGGCCTACAGTTTGTGCAACCTGTTCATAGAGATAAGCCTCCGCAAATGTCCCATCACTATCTTTGGGGCAGTAAGCAATTAAACTTAGCTTATAGCACTCAGTTTGGCCAGTATTCAGGATTCGTTGGTCCGCATCATTTTCGCACTATATGCAAGCTCCTCGGATACCAAGGAATAGCTGTGGTCATGGAGGAACTCCTCAAGATCGTCAAGACCTTGATTCAGGGAAGTCTGCACCAGTTTACGAAGACTCTTATGGAAGCCATGCCCAAAGTTTGCAAACTTCCGCGATACGATTACGGATCTCCCGGAGTTCTAGGATATTATCATGCTCAGTTGAACGACATTGTGCAATATCCCGACGCCAAAACCGAATTGTTTCACAATTTTCGCGAATTCGGCAACACGATCTTGTTTTGTCTTTTAATGGAACAAGCTTTGTCGCAAGAAGAAGTGTGCGATCTATTACACGCAGCTCCGTTTCAGAATATATTACCCAGACCTTATTGTAAAGGTAAGAAGTTTTCTTTTTATAAATATCTCTAAATTTTTTGGAGTGAGAGAGAGAGAGAGAGAGAGAGAGAGAGAGAGAGAGAGAGAAATGTCACTCCAAGCAATCATGAAAATAGCGCCACTCGAAAAGAGTGAACCACTTTTCGAAAGAAGTGAAATTTATTCTTTCTTTGGATTATCAAATACCTTAACCTTTATCGTATCTTTTCAATTTTACTTATATGCAAGTAAAATTGAAAAATAACAACTTTGAAATTTTTTTACAATAAAATAAATAATTCAATAATAAGTATAAACCGACTTATCTCTGGTGGATTTATTGTCGAATTTGTTTGTTTACATCAACATTTGTAAAATTTACAATATAAATTTACCAAATACATTGCCTGTATGTTACGCAGCTAACTTAACGCCGGTACTAACACGAGACAAGAAGGCGATTTTACTTTAGAGTGAAGTTTGACACTCTTCACTTTGGAGTGAAAATTTAGCAAACTTTACTTTAAAAATAAGAGTTAAATTTTTCACTCTTTATCTTGGAATGTAAATTCACTCTATTGAAGTGAATATTGACTCCACATGAAGTGAACTGGTCAGTGGCTCTATGATTAGAGTGAAAATGAGATCGATTTTCACTCCAAAAAATTTAGAGAGATGATATCGCGCGCGACTTTCGAGTAAAAATTGGAAGAGACACGTGCGAGATTGGACATCCTCCTCCTTCTTACGTATAATAAAATTTCAGAGGGAGAGAAACCCGAAACCAAGCAAAAACGATTGGAAGCAAAATATGCAGCTCTGCAAATCGTTCCAAATGTGGATAAACTAGGCACTGCTAAAGTGAGAAACACATGCAATATCTCTCGGATATAACACTTTTTTTTTGTTTATATAATGTATGTAAAATATGTCACTTCGCAGCAAGCAATGATCGCTAGGGAAGGCGATTTATTGACGCGCGAACGACTGTGCTGCGGTTTGTCGATATTCGAGGTTGTGCTCAGCAGATTACGAAGTTTTTTGGATGATCCTATTTGGGTCGGACCACCGCCAGCGAACGGTGTAATGAATGTGGACGAATGCACAGAATTTCATAGACTTTGGAGCGCACTTCAGTTCGTATACTGCATTCCCGTTGGTGAAACCGAATTCACTGTTGAGTTAGTATTAAATTTATTATTTATAAATATATATGTTTGGTATAACGTGTTGATACTTCGATTTCATCGATTGTTCTTTTACAGAGAGTTGTTTGGTGAAGGTTTACACTGGGCAGGATGTGCTATGATTGTTCTTTTGGGTCAACAACGTAGGTTTGAGGCTCTTGATTTCTGCTATCACATTCTTAGAGTGCAACGCGTAGACGGTAAAGACGAGAACGTTAAAGGAATAGTAAGTACACGATACATTACACACGTAGAATGCATCATATTGTTCCGCGTGGAAAGTAGTTCTCCTTCGGTCGCTTCCTACTATTGCGCTATTCTCCGGTCTCTGGCAGCGGCCCAAAATCCGATCCATTTAAAGACTACAAATTGATCTAAAACTAATATTATGATCTAAAACTTATATCAGTTCTATATGCGCGAGCAATAGTTGTATAATTCTTAGTTTCAAATCGATTTTTTAAACACTTGTTTTTCGACCTCGAAATTTTTGGTGGAACCATGGACCTAAGAATACATGGACTGAGTCTAAACTGCCTATGAGGGCAAGGGGGGTTGTGATCATAGACGTAAGGAAATCACTACACTGACTTCGGTTTGCTTCGATAATATTCGGTAAAATTCGGTTTATATATGCTGTAGTGCACACGGACATTGTTCGCATGATTTTCTAGTAACCATGTAAACTATTTAATACATGTTATTGTACAATTATATTGTAAAATTAGGTTGAACCATTATATAAAAAATGATCACATTAGCGATAAACATAAGTTTAACAAATTACTTTTGTTCCAAGAGCAATAAAATAAAAACAAAATGTTTGTTATCTATTATTGAAAAAAAAATATAGACATAAACATATTATATATTTTCTTTTTTATATATGTTTATGTTTACTAATTAAGTATCAATTGAATCAAAGGTAACTTTGACTGTGTTCCGATATTTATTGCTAATACTGGACATGTGACGTGAAATGTAGAGTTTCGTACTGGCAGTGAATATCGGAACGCAGCCCTTCACGCAAAGCCCATGCGCAAAGCCGAATATTTCCCAGCTCTCACGGAATTCAAGGCACTGCTCTCCTTACTGCTAAAATCATCTGTCCTTTGTAGAATGTTCAGTCTATGTATTCTTAGGTCCATGAGTGGAACGATATGGTGCATTTAATGTACAAAAAAAGTCGAACAATCCAGTAAAATTTTCTTGAGACTAACGATGTGTTTATCTTTGAAGCATTTGAAGAGGATGGTGGACCGAATAAGACGATTCCAAGTATTGAATTCACAGATATTCGCTGTGTTGAATAAATATCTGAAAAGCGGAGACAGCGATGCAGCGAGTGTGGAGCACGTGCGTTGTTTTCAACCTCCACTGCATCCTTCGTTAGCTCACGCGCAACAGCATTATCACGCGCCGGAGTATTTACGTCAAATAAATCATCAATAAGCGATAATAGGTAAGATAAGGTCTTGAGTCACAATCGTAACTCGGAAACAAGAGCGCGAAGAACAAAGAACATTCCTTGTTTTTTAAAGGAATAATTCTAACAGATTTCATACTTTATATCGTCTACATTAAAAAATATATCATTTGTACTGTATATTTAACTCAATAAGTATTACTAGGACATTTTTTAACGACAAAAAAAAAAGAGCTTTATGGATAATGACGAAATTGCAAACGACGTATTTAAGCACTTTTTGTCCACAAAAGCACGTGTTTAGTTAATCTTCAAAATCTATTTCATACATTCATATTTAAGTGTAGGTTGTAATGTATATTATAGGCGATGTTTGGCGATCGTTTGATACATATACCAAAGTGTATCAAAGTATAGTTAGTATGTATACAAACTATAGTTTGGTACATTTTGATATATGTACCATACGATCAACAAAAATCGTCATATATAAGAGTATTACTTGATATATCAGTTTTTCAACTAACAAAACTGATAATGTGTATGATTATATCTTGAAATACAAATGTACCCGCGTATTCTCACGACTGCAAGTATGGAATGTATGAATCTATGTGTTGTAAGATATTTTCAAGTTAACTGAAACACGAAGTATTATATATATAAATATATATATATATATATATATGTATGAACGTTATTCATATCACGCATAAGTGTATTACTTGTGTACCAATAATTATGTATAAAATGCACGTTTTGTAATACTACTTATTTATGTATTCATTCCGATATTTCAATCCGTCGCGCGTTATAAACGCGTCGAGTATGCGACGAACACACGATGATCTAACAGTTCCAAGGATTTGTCATAATATTCGGAACAAATGATCGGTAAAAAACTGTGTTTTATTACGCAAAAATTACAAGTCCGCGAAGAAGTCGGCTCGATTATTCAATTCGCTACTGGGTAGATTGTGTACGAGCTGTTTTTGTTTTCCACCTTTCACCGACGGTTCAGCGACGTCTAGAGTCTCGAAATACTGCACGTTCCAAAATTTGACGTCGTTATTGAGCGAGGAAGATGCTATTAGAGTTCCGTCGTTGCTGATATCGAGCGCTTCGACAGAAAACTCGTGTTGCCCCGCTATGCCGAAGTGCCGATGAGGGAACAAACTAGTCGCCCTATTCGTCAAACAATACGCGCGTTGAAGTATCATCCAAATAATATAAAACACATTTTTATTCTTCATCTTACCTGAGTATTCCGTCCTCTCCACCGGTTACCACAACATTTTCGGTAATAGGAATCATGCAATTTATGGACTTCTTTGTGACATTAGGAAATTCGTCCGAATGCAGTCCGAATTCTCCCCAATTGTACACGTACATTTTTCCTTTGCTGCTGGCAACCAGTAATTTCCTCTCGGTTTTGAATAAGCCGAGACACGTCAGTTCCTCATCGTAATCCTCAGACTGTGCGATGCATTATGTTAAAAACCGATTTAAAACTGCGATTATCAGATTGTATGTTGGTTTTTTTCTAGTTTTTCACAATACCTGTACGTGCATTTTTCTTTCTGGTATATTTAAAGTCGTCAGATATCCATCACCACTAGCGCAGACCAGATACTTGGCATCTCTGTTGGTTATCATCGCGCTAATGTAGTCTTCTGTCTCCTTTATGGAAAATATCGGATCGCCGCCTTTCTGTCTCAGGTCCCACACTTAAAATATTTTTCTTTAAATAAGACCCCGTCTGTGTAATCTAATTGGGGATCTAAGAAAAGCACAAAGTTTATTACATTTTACTGTACCGTTGTCGTCGCCTGTTACAAACACGTGCTTGTTGATAATTGTCATTGTATATATTGGTTCCCTAAGCGGTAAGATCGTGAAACTCATTAACATCTCATCTACGTATCAAAATTGAGTTATGTGAGATGTAATACGTACTCGTGGGCTTTTTCGTATGTTCTAATTAGTTTTTCCGTTTCTACATCTGTTATCGCTATACACAAATCTTTTCCAGCTGAAAATAACAATTTTCCATCCTCGCTAAATTCAATGTCCCGGCAAGCTTTAAGGTGCAATTCCAAAGTTGATATAAGACTGGTCTCTTCATTATTGTATTTATACCTAGTTAACAAAAAGAAATGTAACATTTTGTTAAGAATAAAGTACAAAAAGAAAAAGTACAAACTTACATAAAAACGTCCCCAGTAATACTAGCTACACCTATGTTATTTACTGTAGGATGAAAACATATATCTGTTATTGTGTCTTCTAATATAACGGATGGCGGATGGTTTGTTTGCAATTTCTGTGAATTTAATATTGCTTTGATAACTTCATTATCTTCTTCTTCATCATTGTCTTTTCCTGAAAAATTTAAATAGGTTAGAAAGAAAAAATTCAAAGAATTAACAGAAATACAACAGAGCTCGTAATTCTTTAACAATGGACCATGGCACACTTGAGCATTAGATCTCTTAGTGTACCCACGTAACGAAACAGAGTGAGCTTCCGACTCCTTCATATCGTCATCGCTTTCCGATGTTGATTCACTCATTGAGCTTTCTTCGTCATGGCTTGTATCGTCGTTCATACTGTCGCCTGAAATATCGTATAAAAGAATAAATATTTCACAAATTTATTTTATATACAGCATGTAAGAGTTTCAAACGTCACGTATTGTGTTCAAAAAAAATTTGTTTGAGAAAAGAAGCTAAACAAAATTAATAGAATTACATTGTAATTTACCTTGCATGTCTATGTTTATGTTTATATTTTTTTAGTGATCCGTATAACGTTCACTTATACACTACACAGTAATATAACCGTTTATTTCAGATTGTTTTAACCCTAACCTAACCTAACCTAACCTAATATAATTCAACACTTCTCCAATTATAGATGATTCAAAACACGGCGTTAGATATATGGACTACGTTAAGTCCGTATCAGCCTATGAATTAGGATTGGATTGAAATTTAACTAATCAGAAGAAAGAAAACCAATCTCATCAACCAATCACATGCCAGCAGGTTTGTTAACATAAAATAATGCTGGCTTTTGATTGGTTGATTTGCTTATGACTATTAGTAATTCTGATAACTAAAAACAAACAGAGGAGTGCACCATATCGTGCGGCTCCAAGGGAAATATTTCTCGGAAATTTCTCTTCTGGCTGTTGCTACTACCGCGCGCCGTTCTTCTTCGATCTCGGGTCGCTGGCAAAAACCGAAAGAGAGAAATTATCTAAAAAGAATAGAATTCGTAAAAAGAAATACGAAGAAGATACGACGTTTTGCAATTACGCTTCATTATTATTCTCCAAGAGCGTATAATTATGTAAGGAGTTTTTTCAAAACTTGTTTACCACATGCAAAAACGTTATCTCATTGGTATAAAACTATTGATGCAAAACTAGGATTTACGAGAGAAGTATTAGATGTACTGAAATTAAAAAGTAACAATTCAGATAAGAAGATTTTGTGTTCATTAGTGTTTGATGAAATAAGTTTGCATAGAATGGGTAGCCGACAAATTATATGGTGTAGTAGACATAGGAAATGATATAAAATATCAAAGTATTGGTGAAGCTAAACAAGCGTTAGTTTTTATAATAGTAGCTATAAATGAAGTTTGGAAAATTCCAGTAGGATATTTTTTTATCGATAGCATTGACACACACAGTGAAACCAAAGCTAATTTAATTCAACACTGTTTTTGTCTTTTACAAGAATGCAATATTATTGTAACTAATTTAACGTTTGATGGAACTCGAACTAACTTTGCTACAGTTAAAAGACTTGAATGTAACACTCATATAGAAAATATCATAAGTAAGACAAGACAATTAGATTCTGAATCAGACATATGTAATTCACTCTATATAATTCCTGATCCACCGCATATGATTAAACTTATTAGAAATGTATTCGGACAACATGTCATAATTGATAGTAATAATGAAAAAATTGATTTTTTAAGTATGTCGTAAAACTAAACGATTACAGCAAACAGAGGAAATGTATTTAATGAATAATTTACGTACAGCACATGTAAATTTTTTTAAACAAAAAATAAAAGTAAAGTTAGCCACACAGCTACTGAGTAGATCTGTTGCTCAAGCTTTAATTTATTGTAAAGATAAATTAGAAATACAAGAGATTTCTGGAGCTGAAGCGACAATTAAATTTATTACAATATTTAACGATGCATTTAATATTTTAAATTCACATAAATTATCAGGTTTTGGATATAAACAAGCATTATGTGAACAAAATATTAAAAATGTTGAGCAATTCTATGAAAATATTTATTCTTATATTAAAACTTTAACACACAGTGAAAAAAGTACAGGATTTGTAGGTATACTTATTGCTTTAAAAAGTGTTATTAATATATTCAAAAGATATGTACAAGATTTAAAAATATTAAGTTTGATTCCATGTTACAATTGAATCAAGATTACTTGGAACTTTTTTTTGGATCTATAAGAGCTTGTGGCGGTTATAATAATAATAATAAATTTATAATAATAATCCGACTTGTCGTCAGTTCACAGTTGCTTATAAAAAACTTCTAGTACACGCGGAGATAAGAGACCATGGATGTGGCAATTGTATACCTTTAAGCGAAATTAATATTTTGAAATGTACATTTAGTTCTAAAAAGTCTGATGCTTTTCAAGACCAAAACTCTAATACCAAAACTCTAATTATTAGTAATGATAAAACTAACAATTTTCTATTTTTAGATAATCCTAAATTGCAAGATTATGATTATATTGTTCAACCTCAGCTTTCACAATTTTCCAAACAAGTTATAATACATTACATTCGCACTTTGATGCTGGACTGTCCTGTTTTATCTTCATTTTGTAATTCAAATTTTTTGTAAAAACTAATAATCGGACAGAAAAACAAAGAATATACTAAAGATTTCCATAAAGCATAAGAATTCAAGAAAAACAAAAAAATTTATAGACTGTTATTACATGAACATTTTTGCTTTATATGCAAAACTGGCCGTACGAATCAAAACAAAAATATCTTTATGGAAAACTAGAAACATAGGCGAATATTTTGAATGCTTTAAAAAGGATTTTGAAGCTTTATAAAACGAGAAAAATTTGAACTAAGATTTGTACAATTTTACCAGAAAATGCCGGTGTACTATTACCCGTCATACGAGAGACATCCGTCTATCCTTGTCTCTCTCGTGTTGTCTATTCATGATTTTGTTCGACTTGTTCTCGAGAGATGGCGCCAGCTACCCGACAGCGTAGCTGCTAAGTGGCATTTGCGACCATTGAATTATATCCTATACTGGAACGACAGAGATAGAGAATTACCACCAGCCTGTCCTTTTCTAACCTTGTACTACTCAAGCTAAAAACATAAGACTGTAAGAAAAGTTGGAATAATATCGAGGCGTTGCGTTCACGAAACACGCTATTAAAATCCATCTTTTTTTCCAAAAATGTAATATATTTCTGTCCAAATGGTTTTGTATATTTTTGTGTATGTTTCTTTTACAAAAATAAAATATATGATACATAAATACAATCGTATCTAATAGTCTTATAATTTGTTATTATCTGCTCCTTATATATAAAACTTAAATTTACATAAAAATTTACATACAATAAAACAACTGCATATTTAAAACCAAAAACCAGTTGGACTTCGGTGGTGGCCGGTTCGAAAATTGAAGAATCAGATTTATCGTATTTTAGTCGGCGAGCACGAACAAAATATTGAAACAAAATATTTGCCTACATATTATTAAGAATATAATCAAATATTTGTTCTATTTCGGTTAGCTTCACATCCTAATTTATATCCGAATTAGATTTTTAATTAGTATCCGAATCTAGATTTTTTAATTCAACGGATACACCTTTAAGGTGTGCCGCCGCGTTTCTCCATTTTTCTGCCAGATGTAATGCCTCATTGAGCTGATCCATTTCAATTTTACCATCTTTTAATTTTTTTTTTCGGAACACTTTCCACTTTGTTTTCTCTTCTTCCGTTAAATACTTGCAGCCGTGTTCCACCATTCTATCCAGTTCGCAAACCGAAGTAATCTTTTTCGAAGTCTTCTTTCCTAAAATTTTTAATCGGAGAATTACCCGCACACTGGCGGCTAATTCTCCTATGTAGAAAACTCGAAAAATGAGGTTGTGTTCCTTAATCGTTGATTCTAACGTTTGTATTTTTTTCAGTGAATCCGTAATTTGTGATTGTAATTGTTGTATTCTTTCTGAGTACATACGAGATAGTACTTTCAAAGATTTTGAGTTCCTGTGAGACAAGAAAAATATGAACTAAGATTAGTATAATTTTAAAGAAGCGCCAGAGAGACACATATGTCTATCCTTGTCTCTTTCATGTCATCTATCCTTGTTCGACTCAGTTCCGAGTGATGGCCACTTACCTGCTAGCGTAGCTGCTGAACAGCAGCGGAGCAAAATTTCGCCAACGGAGCATTCTTTTGAAGTTGCTTTCTTGTCCTTTTAATAGCTTTTTTTCTTTCCACAGCAAATATCGCTTCCGATTTTGTCGTTGAATCTACGCAACTTGCCTGAAATCGATTAACAGTTCTCGTAAATTTTCACATGTAGCATGACAAATCAACAAATATAAGCAAACCAACTGCGCATGTCTTACTTTGATGGATGTAAGAAAATGTTCGCTGTTTTTGAGAATAATAGTGCGCGTTGAATGCGACGTCCGCGAAGATGGTGTCTACCATACGAGCATACAATACTTGAAAAGATGTCGCGCGTCTTCAACTGTAGGAATGATATTGTGTCCTTTCTTAGCTACGTCGATTAGATCTCTTCCCATTCTCCGTGAAAACTCCATTGCGTAAACGATTCCTTTTTGAATATACAAAATATTTGACATCCCAGGAAAAAAATGGATTAAATCTAAGTAGATCTAATTTAAATCTAACGAGATAAAACAAGTAGAAAAATAGATCTAATTAGATACAACTTGAATCTAAATAGATATACAGTAGATCTAAACAAATGTAAGTACACACATCTATATAAATTTACACTTCACTTATCAGTAGATCTATTTTAGATCTATAGTAGATCTACTCAGATTTATTATATTAGATCTAAGCAGATCTGAGCAGATCTAAGCAGAACTAAACAGATCTGAATAGATCTAAGATATGAAAGTTCAAATAAAATTCGAATTTCGTCAGTTCAATAAAATTCTTTCGTTAGTAAGATAAAATTCTATTTCGTTTTATTTTTCAAACTCAACGGCCGATTTCAAGTTCCAAACAACCATCGATAATCCGATCGAACAAAGGCTTCAACGTCCCTCGACTTGACCTGTTTGTCAACGACTCGACGACCTCACGACTACCGATGTATGTATACAGAGTACGAGATTATTTAAATAAAAGTACACACCTTAACATAAGGCAAGTGGCAACGACTATTATTTTATCAGGAAGTCGATTCTGTATCCATGCAATGCAGTGAAAATTACAAAAGTAAGCAAAGTTACTAGTTGTTGACCAATAAGATCATAGATATTATAGTAAATTCGCTCACTTTTATAAATTTCATTACATTGCTTAATACAGAATCGATCCCCAGGTTTGATACATATATGTCACTAGTTGAGACCGTTTTACCATCTATGGTCAAGTTTCTCATATACGCAGATGACATAGTAATTGTTGAGAATAATAATATATAATTATTATATATAATTATTAACTCAAGTTCGATCAAACCAAACTACAGAGGAGTGCACCATATCGTACGGCTCCAAGAGAAATATTTTTGGAAATTTCTCTTCTGGCTGCTGTTACTACCGCACGCCCATGGTGGAAAGATACAAGGTGAGTCATTGCGCATAATGGCGGCAAAGGGTTGGGGAACATGCTTATCGACCAATCATGAGAGGCCCATTTTATGCGCTCGGAATTTAAACGTTCACAAGTGATTAAATAAATAAAAACAGTATTGTAAGTTATAACAATAATATATAATTATGAAAAAACCACACAAGTTACACTAAATAAAAACTAAATTGTACATTTTTTTTGTTTTTATAATATTAAATTGTAATGTACACAGCGCGTCATTAATTCGCAGAATAGGCGCGGGGATCGGAGGGCAAGCGGGGTGGTTGCTTGTAGCACCAATTAGCGCCGTACGAACCGTACGAACTAACTAAGTAGCAATCGGTTGTCCACAACTACGTCGTGTCGATAATATAACTGCTCTTTT
>QVNZ01024281.1:0-11209 GCA_014825645.1 Pseudomyrmex dendroicus | reverse complement strand
AGAGAGAGAGAGAGAGAGAGAAAGAGAGAAAAAGAGAGAGCGCGTGATAACTGCAAAACTACGTACCGAACATTCGAACGATATACGTAGCTGTAACGTGACTATTGTTTAATTTTTATTCAAGCTAACCGAGAATCAGTTATTTTTATTTTTACGAATTTTCAATACAGCTATTGAGTTTATCTCATTCATTCTTTGAACATTTTGTGAAATATGATTTTATCTACGGCGCAAAAAAATAACTCGATAGAATTTAATAAGTGTTTTAAGTTATTAACAAGTGTTTTTTTCTTAATTAATTGTAATCAGATCTATGTACGGGCATTACGCCTCTATAGAATGTGATAAGCCGCGCGTGTACTTGATATGTACTTTGATTAATACATAAATAAATAAATAAATAAAAAATAAATTTGCCCATTAGTGGTATCAGAAACCGATCCGAACAAAAGGTCTACGGGCCAGTTTTCTATGCTCGCGTTTTCTCTTTGCGAAAACAAAAACGAAGAACGATGCACGTGCGGTCAACACGTGTTTCTCATTATCTTCCGGGAACGCCGTGGAAACTCGTCCGAGCGGGGAAGGTCACCTTAAAAGTTCGACAAATTAGCTTTTACAAATTAAACCCTCCCCACGGCTGCAACTTTACCCGACGGAATTTAAGAGAATCCGTTCGTATATCGATTGACTATAAAACTTCGCCGGATAGAAGTGCTCCTCCCGCGCGTCTCTCTTGGAAAATTTACTGGAAACGATATTCCTTCCACCGAAGCTCGCCGTATCCGTACGACTTCTTCGCGCAATCCACTGCGGGCGGTTTCCACTGCGAAGGATGTCCACACTCGGAATCTCGTTAAAGTTTCAGGCTACGAGAAAGAGAGAGAGAGACTGGTTCTTTCGAGCGTAGCGGAGAAATTTAACATGTTCGAGAATTCGAGAGATAACGTTATGTGGCAGAGAGATATTAGTAATTAACTGGTGCGAGTTGCGATTAATCTTGGACGTTAGATTGTTGACAAAATTGAAATGACGATCGCGCGTCGATAAATTTTATTATAGTGTTAGATTTTTTCCGAGAAATTTCTTCGGGAATTTTGCATCTTCCTATATCCATATTTAACGTGAAATTGATAAACAATAAAAGAGCGAGACACATCGCAATTGCAATCATTCTTTGACTCAATGACGCAACATTTTATTTCGCCGATCGATAATCCCACTGGTGGTAGTGAAACCGGTGAACAACGAATTACATCTACTATGTATCAATAGAGGCTCATGAATCGAGAAACACAATCTGACGTCGTAAATTGCGCAACTTGTTGCACAAGTTCTTCAAAGGATTTTCCGCGTCTTTTTCGCTCTCTCAGGTTATCGTACGGTAGAGAATAGCCAGAGGTCTCATTCCCAGAATATCTCGGGGAAGAGCGTCCTCGTGAGCGCGCTAAACGCACGTTTCGCCGCCCGTCGTCGTCGACATGTCGGCCGGAATATCGGGCAAATGAAGTGGATAAAGTCTTTAGGCGGACGTGTGAGAGCGGCACTACTGGAAATGGAGTTTATAGACGCTCCCTTCTTCTATAGGATAGGACGAGAGACGGAGAATCGCATGCGCGCGACGATACATACATGGAATTTCTGTGTGCCGGGGGCAGATCGTCGATATAGATAGGCGACGTAATCGAGCCGACATAATTCCGGCGAGTCACTAAAGAGCAAGTATATGATCAGATTTCTGGGACCATCGAGCATCCGCGAGCGCTACGTAGTATATGTATAGCGTGTCGCCCGAGACGTTTCTTGTGATTAATGCTGAATGCGAGTGGAATTCGAATGGGAACACGACGAGGGATAGCGAAGGGATATTTCAGTCTCAGTGATATTTCCTGACCGAAATGTTACAGTAGATTTATATTCCGGTTGAAATGCTAGAGGGAGATTCTCTGTCGGGAGAGATGATTAGTTTGAAGAGTTGAATTTCGAACGGAATTAGCTGTAACAGACATGTAAATGCAATCGTGCTGCGTGTAACGTAATCACGTTGTGAAGATCGTTTTCCTTTTTTATATATATATATATATTATTTTATATGTATCTCTCGCGTATTTTTCTCTTGATTACCTTGACATTTTAATAGAAACGAAAGAACAAAAATAAATAATGTTTTATTTATTTTTATTTTCATGAGATGTACGTACGTCCAATATATTCTTTTTCTGACAAAAGAATTAAAAAAAACGCACGAGATTCGAAAACAATTCGCTTTTCGTATTGTAAAGAAAAATAATAAAAAAAGAAGCGTTTTTTTTTATTTCATCATAACTGACAAAATTCGACGGATTGCCTGATTGCAGGAACGGACACATGCTGACGCATCGAAATAAGAAGCCGTACGAGTGCAAGGCCGAAGGATGCGGCAAGTCTTACTGCGACGCGAGGAGCCTGAGGAGGCACACGGAGAATCATCACGCCGGTAGCAACATCAACGACAGCGTCAGTCCCAGCAGCCCCACGACCGGGCCTCACACGCCTACCACCCCCGGAAGCAACCCGAGCACACCGAGCACGCCGACCAGCTCCACGACGAATAGTCATACGGCCTTAAAACAGCTACTCGCTACTGAACCCACGCAAACGCAACAAAAGGTAAGTCGTGGTTTTCTTATTTTTCCTCGTAGATTCTTTCGACCAAGTTCAAGAAGAATTCAAGAATATATCCACGCGTTGAAAAAAAAAAAAAATTAATGCACGAGGATTTTTTAAATGCTCTACATATACGTTACGTAAAATGTGACATTTTAATTTTACACACATTTTGAGAACATAATTACAAGACATTGTATTTCATAATTACAGTTTGCAGTTAGCTCTTAGTATAAACTGGTGAGCTTACAGTGGGAATTAATAACTTGTTCGGTTTTAATTTATTTCGTGACGCTCCACGCGAAACAAGAAATTTGAGCCTCTCCTCGTGTTCTTATTGTTTCTCTGTCGATTCGCCAGCTCGTCGGCGCTCGCCGCGCTGTATATTTCACGATTGAATTTTCTCGAAATTGGTCTGGAATAGCTACGTCCGAGATGGGTTTAAGAGCTTACACAGGACGGACCTTTCAAAGAGTCGGTCAGCGCGCGGAAAACGCAAAGACGTAAGAGGATTAGGCGGCTTTTGCACGATTGCCGAGTATGTCGCGCGGCCACGTAACTAAAACGCCATTAATTTCTGTATCGTCTTTATCATTCAATTTGCCGATTCCCTGATCTCTTTAACCGGATTTGTCAACGGCTCGTGAAACTTGTTATACAACGATGTAACTGAAACAGAGCGCACGCGTTCCCGACGCAGAGACCGCAAAATAGAATTTTCCGAAATGAGAACGATAATTCCCCCTCGTAAAGATCATTAATTAGAATTTGAGCCGCAAGTTGACCAGCAAGTTGTTGGGCGATATGGAGCGGAAAGTTTCTCGACCTCTTTTGAAAGTGAGAGATCGTTTCTCCGTTCTTTTATCTCTCTCTCTCCTCGCTGCGGATTTAATTTTATAGCTTACTAGCTTTTCGTAACTTTTTATTACCCGCAATAGTCCCGTCTGCCCCGGGTGTAATGCACGACGATAACGAACTTCAGATTGCTATCGCGCTCCCGATTACTATGTAAGTATGTATTACATTACCTCGCGATGGTTTAACTTCTTTGTAACTGCTGATGAGCTTAAGTTTCGTCGACCGCAAGGTCGTCGAATGGAGGCGCGCTGCGGCTTCTTTTCGAAACTGCAGAACTCACATCATCCGGAAAATCTTCTCCCGACGTAATTGTCTCGCGTCGGAGCACGAGGTTCGCGTTAATAAAACAATATGTTTTTTTAACGCGGAGAAACGTCATAAAATATAGATACCATCAACTCCGTCAGGAAGCCAATGTGTCACGTATTTTGTGACACATGAATATTTTTCAAAAAAACGCAATATACGTTTCGCGCACTATTTCGAGCCGCTTGACAGCTTCAATTTCACATTGATTGCCGGTAGTTTATCTCTTGTTTGTTTTCCAACGGCATTTCCGGACCGCGTTCTGTCGGTCCTTCCGACGCGGTAAAACGCAGATCTGTTACGATAGTAGGTATCACACGTCCGTGACTCACGACGACGTTGTCGTTCGGGTTTTTAAACGCTATCTTATAAAGAAAGTCGTTAGTCTCAATTTCGGCCATCGCAATTAAAGAACGCGAAGCGGGAACCTCGCGCCGGAAAAGCCTCTCTTGAAAACCCAGGTCTTTCTTTCTCTCTATCTTCTTGGATCGTGTCTGTCTGCGGATTCGAGCGGCATGTAGGTTAGGTAGCCTGCTGGCAGGGTTTATTGGCTACGACCCTTGACCACGTAGGACCAAGGTGGCTGCACCCTGACGTACCATTGTCGGACGATAAAGGGGCGAGAAAACGAACAGTCCGTGAGGAAGAAACGAGAGAGAGAGAGAGAGAGAGAGAGAGAGAGAGAAAGGAACAAAGAAAGAGAAAGAGAGATGGAAAAAGAGCTTCGAAGGTAAGGCCACCCTTCGTCTTTTCTTCTGTCTTGCCCTCTGCTCCTGTTGCAGCGCCCTGTCAGAGCTGGTAGAAATTAGTTCTCGGCCGTAGAGCACGGAATTATTGCCGCTTTCAAAGTCGCTCGCCGTGCTTAGAGAACGCGAGGCGGGAGGAATGCGAAGAGGAAAGTGCGCGTGTTAGGTTGTACAAGAGAAAGAGAGCAAAAAGAGTGAGAACAGAATAAAGATAAAGAGAGAGAAGGAGAACTACGGCAATGCACGTAGTGTGCGAATGGAGGTATTCTTCTGTGTGCGTGCGCGCTTGGGAGGGTAAGAGGGTAGTTAAACCGAATCTACGATATTGAGTTAGAAGTAAGGCGGACCGGCCCCTGAAGTGGGGGCTAATAAAATTTGATGACCGGGAACTTCGTAATGAGAATGAGACGCGGAAAGGAGGAATCGAGAGACGCGAAGAGTGAGAAAGAGAAATGGAAAGAGAGATGGAAACGGTCGGCTATGAAAACTTCCCCGACGTAGCGAGCCCGCGATTTATGATATTTCATCGGACAGCCGCGGAGAGTCCAGGAAAGAGTAATCTTTTGTAGTCATTAATTTTCTTTCGCTATACGTCGTCGTGAGCAGCCGCCTTTGTCGGAAATGGCGCAGCTGCGGATATTTATGAATTTGCTTCTGGCGCGTGAAATTTAATCAACACCGCGGACGCCGCGCTAATTACTCACTGTGGCGTGTGAAATCTGCTTGCGAATTCTACGCGACGTCAATCTTCAATCGGATGCTCGACACAGTGGAACATACTTCAGATTTCGAGTTCTAGATTTCAAAGTTTTAATTAATTGGGTAATCCTCTTAATTAATTTACACGACCGTTTCCGATGAAAAGTTTTGATAAGAACATAATTTCAACGAAGTTCGTAACTAGTTATTTTACACATTTATTTTTTTTCTCTCCCTCAAGTACGCAAATATATAACTATGGGGATGTAGTACTGTACACTTCTGTATAAAATATTTTGTGAGAATGAAACCAACGCAACTTCACGATCGTGCTTCAACGTCGAAAAAGTCATCAGCACTATTAGTGGTTTCAAAAGTTACGTTAGTGCTATGAGAATTGCCCGTTGAATGAACCGCGAAGTCATTTCTTGCGCCTTTTCGACGGTCTCGCTCTTTCGCCCCATTCGAGTCGGTAACTTCGCGTACGTGCCGCGTTTGGGATTCCGCCGAGGACCCGCCATAAACTCGTCAGGGCACAATCGCGCGTGCGAAAGTAGAACCACGAAGCGCGAGAAGTAGGAAAATACGAGAATAGAAGAGCGCGTGTGCTAGAGACGAGAAGGGGGGAGAACAGGAGGATGGGAGAAGTTGGATAAGGGTTTATACACTAGGAACGGAACGGAGGAGAAAGAGACGAGAGAAAGAGAGAGAAGTGGCTTTCCGCGCGCGAGCAAGCTCGCGATTTTCCCGTCACGTAGAGATGCGAGCTCGACTAGACGACGACGACGATCAAATTTGTTCGGGAATTCGAAATCGCTGGGACGGAACGATGGGTTGGGAATAAAGTGTATGCGGCAGCCGAGTGTGTTCGCGCACCGCGCGCCCTAGGAAACCTTTCAGCAGGCAGGTTTGCCGCGAGCGAGCGGGTAAAGGGGCGAAGGAAGTGACGCGGGAGGAAGAGTGATTCGACATCAAAAGGTGTCTACCGGTCGTTCAACCGACTTCGGTTCACGCTTGCCGAGAGACGGCCTTGTCTGGAAATCACAGTTATCGTCCCGGAAAACTGTCTTGCTCCAGAATCCGTGCGCTAAGTCAAAGGACGCACCTGACAGAACGCGTTTCTTTTATTAGATGCGGCACACAATTTTGCCATTGTTAAATTTGTATTTTTTTTTTTTTTACGCGAACCTCGCGTCACGGAAATTGACGAGCTCAGAGATAATTTATCTTTAGATATCGCCGTGCCGCTCATTATCTCACGAATTATTATTTTGATAATACAATATGACACAATACAGAGATCGTTAATTGCAAGAGAAAATTTATCGAAATTTCTTTTAAAGCTTGAAATATTTCTGCGATATTAAAAAATATATTAATGTATATAAATATATAAATTTATAAATATTTTTTGCTAACTATGTGACTCACACACATACACACACACACACACACACACGCATATATATATGTTACTAAGCTTGCAAACAACCGCTTCGATATTTTGAAAAAATATTGAGTTTAATAAAAAGCGATTTTATCGTATTCGAGGATTATAAAAAAATATCATCGAGAATTATGAAAAAATTGAATTTACGCAAAACTAATTTTGCACAAACGCATCAAAGCGTCGATTTCGTAAATTTGGTTTTTTTTGCTTTATTTTTTTTTTTTTTCTCCAAAATGTGTATGTAACTACTCGTGCGTGTATATATTTGTGGGCAATTACTAAGCACACAAACCGCCAGCGCGATTTGCAATCGCGCAAATATTTACCCTCGCGGGCTTACGGAATTTAATCTTGATGGTATCATTCTCGCAAATGTTCGAACGGATCTTTGACGAACGACAACAACGTCAAAGAAAACGCGGAATTTCATATTGCACATATGTGTTCTCGCTAACACATCTCGCGCGCGTTTGTTATTCCAACAAAACAACAACTGGCAAAGGATTTCATATAAACACGTTAATAGTTAATGCACACGTCTGCTGCACCCGCTTGATTCGAAATTACTGCGCGATTGCCATTTTAGAAAAGCCAATCGGAACGCGATATATTAAAAACCCTGTTTTTCACATGCAATATACGTTTTGTTTTTAATAAATACTGCAAACAGCTGCATGTTCCTTACAAATTCTTGAACGTAATATTAATAGCATGAAAAGCTGCTTTGATATGTTTGACACGCGAGCTTTCTTTTGTGCAAAATAAAAAAAAATAAAGTGGAAAAAATCTCTCGCGCGTAGTATTTGTTTACATGTATTACTGACGTAAAAACTTTTTCTTTCACAAAGAAAGATTAATGCTCGAGGAAAAATATTTTTTGAATTATTTTTTATTGTTTTTATTTGACATTGTTGTTGTCTTTTTTTCTCTCCATAAGAAATATTCGAACGAATGTTTGTTCCCGTTGATGCTTTATTCAATTTCTGCCATCCATTTTAAAGCTGTCTACAATAAAAGTTGTCCAATGATCCTCTTAGCGGCGCCATGAACTAGGTCGAACAACTGCGAGGGACCGAATCCCGAAGACTGATTTACGATCGTTTCTGAATCGATTTATGCGACTTCGGACATCGCCACAGCGGTGGTTCCAACTAATTGCGCGCGCGTTGCCGATATATATATATATAGGTATATATAGTATTTCCGGCCGAAAACAATTTTCCCGCAACGGTATCCGGCTTTAATTACATTATGGAATTTCATATCTCGCGCGCGGAACGTACGTACACCGGCGAATTCCACGCGTTGTGATTGCGTGCATTCGTCGTTTTGCATATGCAATCCGACGCGCGTTTGGCGCTTGATACAGTTACCCTTTCTCGCCGATTCGCGCCACGACGACGCGGAACAAAGTCTTCATCCTGAAAACGTATACATATAAATAATTCGGTTTCTCAGAGCACGCTGACTCGATTCTCATTTGACGTCAGCCAATTCCACAATAGCACGAAGCGCGCAATTGCTGAAATTCCTGAAATGTACTGAAAAGGATTAGCTTTGAAGCCGAGACAGTCCGACTTTGCCGTTATTAAATTCTTGTTTATAGATTGGAAGTGAAATACGCGCCACATTGTGGCGGTAATTCCGTATCGCTGCGAGGAAATAAGTGTTATATTTCACTTCGACGATTGTGAGAAAACACTTTTAATACAATTTCGTGCAATAAATTAAAGGTAAACGTTTTTTTCGATTTGAGTTTTATTTTGAAAATAATTAAGTCAACATGTGTTTCGGTTGAACCAGTAATAACGAGAAACTTCGTAAGATAATATCATCTTGTGATCTTTTTTCGGTCATCTCTCTGTTCAATCGAGTTTTATCAAAACTTTAATTTGGAATTGTATGAAGTTTATGAAGTTATTAAGCACATCCGCGCGGATATTTCGTTCTGTGCGATATTATTTATAAGCCGCTTTTTTTTCGTTCTCGAACTCTTTTCTCTCTTTCTCTCTTTCTGACAGTTTCATTAATTTAATCATTGATAATGTTCCTGTCTACTTCGTATGATATAAAAAAAGATACAGTTAATTATTAGATATAATTCCTCTTATAAATAATTATAATTCCTTTTCCACACGTTTGCGCAACGCTCCAAATATTTGACAGTAGCATTAATATTAACATTAATTATAACCTCATTCGTCAGTGACACTGATTTCTAAATAGAACAAATAATTATTACACGGTTTGTTGATATTACTAATTGTCACATAAATTAATAATTCGTTAATTCGGAATATTTGAAGTTAAATGTTCAGACAATTAAATAACAAACAGAGGACAACGCTGTGCTCATTTTCTTTTCTCTCAGACGATAAAATTCTCTAAACTAAATGCAAGTGTTTGTTCAAAGAAAACCCTTTGAAGTTTTCTTGATGTATAATTATATGCCTCCACATTCAATCGTTTCTCCCGATTAATCTCTCGTAATTCTCAACCTTCTCGCGTTTCGCCGTCATCGAATTTTCTCCGATTTCCACGCGAAATCGCCCCGGCTCTAGTACTTTTTCTTTTCTGGGAGAGAATATATATCGTACCTCCGTGGTGCAATCTTAACAGAATTACGAGCGTAATAGCCTCTATTCTGTGCTTTAGTACTCCGGCTGATTTATATCTGGGCTCTTTCACTGAATGAAGTCGATACAAATGACCGCCACGCGAACGTTCTTATCTTCTCCCGTAACGTCGACGTAATAACAGACCCGATATTTTCTCCCAAGTTTTGAACCCATTCGAATCCAAATTGAGCGCTGCGCGCGTAAGTCTCGCATATTCAGATAAATAAGTGTATTATATAAGCGCACCGCGCCGCTCGAGCGCCGATAATACGGCTTTTAATTCCTGGGAACGTTCGCCGGGGTAATTTTTCTCCTCTTCCTTCCCGCGCGAAGGATGAAGGGCCATGGTTGGCTGTCTGTGAAAAATAAACGAGCCCGTGCAACTTGGCGCAACGCCGTTCCGAGCCATTAAACTTGCACGCGGCAGCAAGTTTTTCGAAGCTGCGCATGCACTCTCCTCGGGCGCGAGAAAAAGAGAGAAGAAAGAGAGAGAGAGAGAAAGAGAGAGCTCGTTGCACGCTACGAGCGATGCACACACGCGAGAAGCTGTGCCGTGTGCCCGTCGTCGTCGGGGCTTTCGATATTCCGGCGCGAGTGCCGCGCGGAAAAAGCCTAAGCACTACCGTTATTGATGACCGTCGTGTCGAACGGACCACGTTGATTTATCGGCGAGAGAAAGAAATATTTCTCCGGGACGCGCGGGGCGGAGAGAGAGGCGGAGATACGACGACGACGTAGTAGGTACCGCAGGTGATACGCGGAAATTTACGATAATATTTGCCGGGGCCGGACGAGCCGCGAAATGAAATTTCCACGGTATGGCGGTTTACACTTCTCTCGCGACGAGTCGTCCTCGTTTCGCGCGAATTTCACAGTCGCGATTTCAAAGAAATCATGTCGCGTCGTAGTCCGTGCGAGAAGAAATTAAATTTTTGTTAACCGAGAAACACATTTAAATCTGGCACTTTTACGCGTTAATTATGCGAAACATATATTGGTTCCGATGTGAAAGAATATTCTGCTCTGTCAATGACGAATAAATATAACACATTAATACATTTTACAAAAATATATTTTGCCGAAGAACGTAATTTATACGCAGTGTTCTCTTATAAATAAAACACCATTTTTAGAAACAAAAAAAAAAACAACATAATACGAGCGCGGCACACAAGCAGTGTAGAGAAAATAAATATTGTTTTGTAGCCCGTTAATTGAAAAGAAGGATAAACGCGGCTTATTCCAGATTGGTTTGCTCGGTGCACGTACAATGGTCCAACGCGCATCTCGTCGTCGCTACAGTGACATGATGTTGAACGCATACAAATATTCTCAGAGCTCGTTCCGGCCGGCTCGTCGCTGCGCCGCGAGCTATGACGAGTGTGTATTCTAACGCCGTGAACAACCATTTCCTACGACGACGTGTGCCTAGCTAAGGTATATTTACTCCGAACTCTCTCTCGATGCAGCCCAACGAGTAGCTACGGAGACGCTCGGAGAGATCCTCGACGAAAACTTGTTAACCGTCGGCGAGCTTAAGCCACTCGAAGGCTTCGCCTTCCAATTTCTCGTTTGTCGTCTCCGGCTTCGAACTCACGACGGTCGTCCCTCTCTCGTAACTCCGTTCCCTCGGAAGATCCGGTGGAAGGCGACGGAGGAGAGGAAGCCATCTCTCTCTCAGTATCATACCGAGTAGTCCTTTGATGCATTTACCGCGAGCGTCGCGCGCGCAAGTAGTAATACTTCGCTTCTCTCTGGCTGACTTATACCAGCGCTCTTTCACTGAATTAAGTAGATACAGTCAGCGCGCGCGCGTTCTACTTTATATATATATATATATATATATATATATATATATATATATATATATATATATATATTCTCTCTCT
>QVNZ01024275.1:0-11882 GCA_014825645.1 Pseudomyrmex dendroicus | reverse complement strand
ATATATATATATATATAAAGTATATGCATCTTTCTCTCGCAAGTATAGCGCGCACGTACAACATAACATTCTGGACGTAATGCGGAAAGTTTATTGTTCCTGAGACGAAAGACACACGCGCTCACACACACACACACATATATCTGTTTCTCACAACAAACAACGTGTGTATGTGCGTGATAGCGTGCCACAATCACGCGTAAACATATGTGCGAATACACGTGTCTGTTGTGTTGTAACCTTTTGTCGTGCGCTCCACCAGATTTTCCATGTAGGTACTATTTTGCGAATGTGATTTTTATTTTACGAGTAATCCTATCTTCACCTTTCTTTCTCTTTCTCTTAATCCTTTTGACACAACAAGTGTGATATATATGTGTATATATATATATATATATATATTCCTTTCTCTCTCTTCCTCTCTTTCTATATAATATATTTTTAAACTCTTTTAAATAGTTTCTTATATCCTAAATAGGCTTTCTCGTTATATTCATCAAATATACGTAAACAGGTAAACATATTTGTGACCTCCTTTTCTTCCTTATACTCTACGGTATAGTATACGCGGCATGCGCAATAAATACTTTCTTCTTCTGTGGTCTTTGATTATAATGTAAGTTACGTAAAGCGCAAAATTGTTTTTTTTTGATTGTGTCATTAGTAGTTCTGTCTATAACATTTTGATTTGTTTACATAGACAACACCGTGCAGCTCTCTCTGGCTCTCACTCTTTTTTTAACTACGAAAAGAATTAAAGTCAAAATTCTTCCGTGCGCAATAATTTATACAAGTCAATCCAAATAAAATTTAAGCAAAACCTGAGCCGTGATTGTGTCAGCGCGCAAAATTTTTATTTCGCTATACTTTCACTTATTGTGAAAATAATGCGTTTCGGAAAAGCTCGTATATGTGGTCACGTGTAATCTCACGCAAGTTCTTGAGAAAAATATCAAAAATTGACATCGAAGCGTTGCTTTCTCTTATCTTTTTTTTTTTTTGTTTTTTTTTGTCTAGAGAGCAAAAATTATCTCGATATTTTTCAAGCAAGACAAGTTGCAAAAATCAAACGATGCGATTCCGTATGTATTTCTCACTCTGTCAACATTCAGTATTAGTTCCTCGTCAAGAGAAAATATAAACATATAGTATCTTGTATGTGCGTGTATAGATACACATACATACCTGTATGTGTGCTCATGAGTATATATACACACATACATTCTCATTTACAAACTGTTTGCGTGTGTTCCTGTTCTTCAACATTTCTTTGAAAAATATATAATGAGAGTTCTCGCTCCTCTCTCTCTTTCTCTTTCTCTCTCTCACACACACACGCGCGTTCTATATACGTTAATTTTATCTAATCACAATTATATAACAATTATATATTATTAATCATCACGTTAACACTATATAGTTTTCTTAAAATTTGAAGGATCTTTCCCGTTACGCACTCTGGAACTTGTCATCAGGACCAAATATATGCAAGAGTATTTCTAATATAATAATAATAATATCAGAAATTTTCACGCTATCATCGATTGGTACGTGTTAAAATTCTGTGTCTGTCTAACAATATGTGCGTCGCAAAAAGTATTTAATCGTCCACGCTCGTGAATTCCAAGCTCATTGTTGCACACGACTATATATAGATTCGAAAAACTTATAATTTTAATATCATATTTTTTTTCTTGAATATGAAAATTTCAATATATATCCGACAAATTTGGATACGATAAACACTCAATAAATCTATATATATATATATATATATTTATATATTCGACTAAATGGCGGGAAGAACGATTACATGTAATCTATTGCCGTTTTGGATTTCTCGCCTGTAAGCCCGAATCCTATATTGCATTGATTTCACATATTGCGAGCATATAATGTTTAATTTTCCAGATCGTGCGCATTTTTCTAATTGTTTTTTTTTTTTTATACGTAAATAATGGTGTTCTATTTTTCTTGTAAATCTGTGCAAATATTTTTACGTAACTATATAAATTTGATATCGAGTCAAGTCTCTTTTGTTTAGCTGAGAGAGAGTCGTCGTAACAATAAAACGTTTCCGTGTAATTAAATGTAATTTTTTACCGCTATGTACTGACGCACAATAGGACGCTGTAATGGGATTTGTAATTTTTTTTTTTTTTTAATTACTTCATATATCTTCTCTTACGTTGGATATATTTATTCGAAAAAGAACAAAAAAGATTTGTTTCATGATTAGATAGAATCTTGTAGAAAATTTTTCATCAATCTCCCGTTCGATCGTTTCTCTCGAAGATGTCTTATTTCTTTTGAGACGCGTCGCGTCAAAAGACGAAATACTGATTAGTTTCAATGTTTTTTTTTTTTTTTTTTTTTTTTTTTTTTTTTTTTTTTTTTTTTTTACACGTATACATACTTTACATGTTGTTCGATCTGTCTTCGAGCGAATTTATCGATTGCACGTTTTTTACATATAAATTATTATTTCCTGTTTCTCTCTCGCGCCTGTACTTTCATTTGTTCGGCAAACTTACTCGATTGTAAATTAAAGATTTACCGTGCCGCTTGTTAAAGAGCTTAGTCTCTTCCGGACTCCGTGGTGTTGGTGAGGACGTCGGCGGACGTCGCGATCGCGTTGACGATTTGCAGCGACGTCGTCGTCGTCGAGTTGTCTACGCAGTACGGCATAACTTTGCCGTGGAAACAGGTGCCGGATGAGCTGCTGTTGAGTATGAGCAGCAAGAGGCCCAAGATTGCGGCCAGTATGCCGCTGGTCATCAGACCGAGGGCCGGAAGCTTCTTGGACGAGAAAATGGATCCCTCCTCGAGTTTGAGGTAGCAGAGACCGGGCAGAACGTAGGCAAGCGGTACCGCGGCAAGGATACCGTTCAACTCGAGGACGATGCCCAAACAGTCCGTTAGCATGGAAATCAGATATGCCACGAACACTATCGTCAAGGTAATTATCAGGTACTTGCGGTCCGAGTTAGGCACGTAAGCCTCGTGCGCTTCTATCTCGTGTGTGCCTTTGATCGCCGTCAGAAGCACCTGAAGCGATGAAACATCCGTTACTCCGACAAATATTTTTACTTAATTAATTTAACAAGATTATAATTTTATTACAATTGTTTAAAAATAATACTTTTTGTCGCATATATATATATATATAGATCCGCATGATGTAACTCGCGTCACGGACACGCGCGAGAAGGGAGAGAAAGTTTACCTCACGCGTAACGAAGCATTCGATCGGAAAAGTGAGAAGGATCGTGCCGCTGAACATGACTCTTGCAAAGTTCATGAGATCGTCGTCCCAGCAGTAATTCTCCATGAGATCGCCCTCAACGTATGACGTGAAGGTGGCGTAGCCGGCGATTCCAAAGGCCGCGGCGATGATAAAAGACGTGAAGAGAGACCAGTGCGTAACCACGTCCCATTTCTGCTGCGTCGCTCTTTCGATCGAGCCGTAAATCAGGAAGGTGTTGTGATGGCACATGAAGGCGAACGCCATGATACCGATGGACGGGACGACCCCCGGTAAATTGGCGAATCTCCAGCTGTCGGTGCGATCTGGACTGCAATTAATTAACATCTTACGTGATCACGCGCGACAGTTTTCATAAAAGCGTGTGAAACAATCTTCTTTACGAGTCTCCTGCGAGTAAAAAAGTGGTTTTTTTTTTTGTTTTTTTTTGCTTACACCAGAGAGGACATGGTGTCCATCCGTATAAAGATTGCGAGGAGAATGAATCCAACGCAGACTAGTGAGAGAAATGAGATCTTCGCTAATCGGGCGACATTTCTGTACAAACAAAGCGGAATGGTGATGCCGAGGGTGGCCAGAAGGATGACAACTTGCCGGTGCGCGAATATATTTGTCTCGTGTATCCCCGTGACTCTTATCAGGACTTTCGTGACCGTGTCGCCCACGACCACGTTGTACGATACCATCGCTGCAAACGTAAAAGCATTTTATATGTCGATAAAACACGAACGCGCTCGTTTCGTCGATGTGTTTACGAGCGGTGACATTTTCTATTTCTGGGTTATTTTCCGAGATATATAAAGCAGAAAACACAAATAATAAAACAAAATAACACAAAAATCGCGTGCGAAAAATTTAGAGAAAAATAGAAGAGAAATAAAATGTATTGATATACAACATGTAAAATGTATTGAACGAGAAGGAAAACACTTTGACGAAAGAAAACAAAATGTGTGCAAAGAGAAATAATAATACAGAAAAGAAAACTGCGCAAAATATCTACGTGTTAAAAACGTATTATAGAATTAATCGAATGACACATAAATTCTATTTAGCGCGGAGAAAAATCATCTCTTGTACAGATGCAAATAATGTAAACGACGTACCTACAAACGGATAGATGAATTGCAACGCGGTGAGGATGTAGAATCCGGCGCGGCCGAAACTCGCTCGCATAAGTCCCTGATAGCTCATCTCGCCGCAGATATGCCCGCTTCGCACCATGAGAATCAATGAGTAGTCAGTTAACGTGGCCACCAGGATCAATAGGACGATACCGAGACCGAAGCCAGCTTGGTGCAACGCGTACGGTATTCCTGAAAAAAAATTCACATCCGCAGCTGCGTGGCAACGTTTTTCATCGTGCGAAGTTTCGTTCGCACGTTAAATATGTGAAATCGTCCTTTTATTACGAAGTGTGTCGGAGAACCGAATCACAAACAATTGACATTTATATCGCCACATATATTCATTTTGCAACAAGTTCCTTTCGCGCAATATGCCATCACCGACGACAATATAATATAATAATTAGTAGTATTAGTAGTATATATATATAATATAACAATTACAATAATAATTAATAACGTTGAATACGACGCAACAAAATAGCGGATGTCGATTTTCGTTCGCGTATAATAGAAATTGGCTTTGCATGATCTCTATGAGAAAAAACTGATGGAAAAAAAAATTATTTGTGACGTGTGTAATGTATATTTTTTCCGGAACAAAAAAAATGGCAAGATATATTTCACATTTTACCGATAACGCCGCTGCCGATGATGGAGTTAATGAAGTTGAAACTCGCGAGCGGCAGACTGCTGAATTTACCGGTCTCCTCCTCTTCTTCCTCATCGTCCTGTAATGCGCATCGATATATCACCGCTGATGTTTACAAGAAAATACGTGCGAGAGAGAGAGAGAGAGAGAGAAGCAACATAATTAACTTTACGGTGCAATGCTAATTAGCGTTACGTCACGCGGTTAGCCGCGTGAATGCGATACACATATTTTGCGCATTTCCTTATAAAATATTAACCTGGCGATGAAACACCGAGGCGCGAAAAAGCGTCGTTTCAAGGCGTCGGTGCGGCAAAATCCCGCGCGAGCAATACATAAATCAAACTGTCGAGCAAACGTATCAACAATTCTGCTATTCGGTGGCCGCAACGGAATAATTTCAAGTGATATTAAAGCGCGTATGTATGTACACTCGTGCGGGGGCGATAAAAGCGCAAACTCGTTTGCGTGTTGCAAGTCGGAACGATAGCGCACGTGCAACGACTTTGGAGTTAGATGTTTGTTGTCCCCGCAAATATATATGAGCGGACGATTCATGCAAATTGACGAATGTATCGTAAGTGCATCGACCCTCGTCAAGGCTGTGGGAAACAAGCCGTTCAATCGGGATGTCAATAGGCCAATTAGCGAGAAGCGTGGAAGTTTCTGTTTATCGCTACATACGAAGCCTCGCGCGATCAAGCGAAACTTCGAAAATTAGAGCGAGGGTTCGGCGGGGATCGTATTTATGCGCGACGAGTCGCTTGAAAACAGGCTGTGACACGAGCTCATGTCATTCTCACCCTGACTAGTTGCTGCATGTCATCGTAAGATTCTTCCCATCCGACGCTGACAACCTGTTCGAAGAGTTTCAAAACAATGTGATTTAATTAAAGCGATAATTGCGCGCGCGCAGTATGTAATTACAATATATATCTACACATTATTTACGTTACATATTATTTATTATATTTATATATTTTTATTATATATATTTATTTTCTTATTTGACACACGCGTCAAAACGCGATAAATTAAAAAGACGCGCGCGTTTCTCTCATCCATCACTCCGATGCGATTTCTTTTGTTTGCGGCACGCCACAGAACGATCGCACGAAAACGCGTTTTGAACAAGGCGGTGTTGTTTTCAAAAATGGATATATCGTGTTCTTCAAAAAAAAAAAAAAAAAACGTTTCCACAAGAAGAAAAAAATTCGTCAGAAAATCTGTGTCGGAGAAATCTCCGAGCGGTTGAAATGAACGACACATGTTTGAACGAAAAATGTCAATTAACTCAGATAATTTCTCAATTGGAGCAGAATTGCAAGCGTCTGTGTACGTTCTCTCGCACAACTTTAATTAAAATACTAATCTCTCTCTCTCGAAAATGTCACTCTTTCGTAATTGCGAAGCTTCGCGCGATTTATATACACACGGCGGAGAAACGTGCGAATTGTGGAACAATAAAGATTAAGACCGTTCTGTACGCGCTCGAGTGAAGATTAAGCGAAGAAGAAGAAGAACGCGATAGTTGTTTGCCAATGAAATTAACCAAGTGGCGAAAGTACGGCGAAACTTTCCCCGTTCGTTCTCCATCCAAAGAAGCGGACGCAACCACCGCGCGATTCTCTGACGTAGACGTTTCGCCAAACTGTAATTGACAATTAACGGACAGAATTGCTCTCTCGGACAGTACAAGTTATCCGTTGAGAGAGAGAGAGAGAGAGAGTAGAAAGCACAAACTGATCTCCGTTTAGAAAAAAAAAAAAAATCCAAGTCGCGAAAGATCTATCTGCAAACGCACCGATCACTCGGGTAAAGCGCGAAATTTCCTTACTATTCGTCGAATGTATGTACTCACAGTTTTCAGAACGCCGATACGAGTCGTTCTCGTTACAGTGTGTGATTCGCCGAACGAATACTACTGGTTTGTCGCGCGTCGCGCGATTGTTAAGCGGAAAGAAACCGGAAACCGGAAGGAGAAAATCGGCACGAACCACATCCGCCGTCGTCGTGCAACAATATATAAGTACATATGTATGTACGCCGTTGTCATCGGATTTGCTCTCACCTCTCCGACGTTCTTCTTCATTATCTCGAGGATGTATCTCTTCTCGTCGTCGTCGGCATCGTTCGATCCTGATCCTCTCGGAACGGTCATTCTCGGTGCGCGGTCTTCTCTCTCTCGGGCTCTTCTTCGCGGAGAAGATGGTCTAACTAACGGGGGGAAATGATGATGTGTGAAAAAAACGTGCGAAACTTAAAGGGAGGGAACGAGGCTCGCAGGCTGGTCCGTAGACGTCTGAAATTCCGGTCTGTCTTTCGCCCCTTTCTCAGCCTCTCACGCGCCTCGTCCTTCCCCTCGGTGTTCTCTCTCTCTCTCCCTTCGGTCTCTACCCCGTTCAAGTCCGCTCACGCACGCGCGCAAATATATTTTCGCGTTTCTCCAATTTTTCTCTTCCCTCTTTCCGTTCCTCGTTCTCCTCATCGCGAGCCCCAGTCACGTATCATCTTTCTATCATCTTTCCGAATTTTCACGCCCCTTTCATTTTCCCTCGGTATCTCGAATTGCCAATTTCTCTATCTCGCTCGTTTTTCTTGTCCCCAGTCAATGCGCACCCACATATTTGCGCACCCTTCCTATCCCTCCAACCCTCCTAATATTCACACCCTTCATCTCTTCCTGCCACCCCTCTTCTCATTCATATCTCGTTTCTTCCCACTCTCGGCATCCTCCCTTCTCACCCCCGCGAGCAACCGGTCGCGTCCTATTTCCTTTCTCGTGCTTTCGCATCATGGAAATGTCGAAGCGCGTACGACGCGCGGGAGTTTATTGATTTCGCGCTGGCGTATGTCTTCACCGCCGCCTTCGTTTGTTCATCACATCCCGAGACTCAGTTTTATGCGCGCAGTTTGTTGCGTGACATGTGCACTCGACGCGATTGAATGCGTTGTTGCAACTAACATATGTAGATTTTATTTTTTATGCTCGAGACATTATAACACACGATCATGCGCCGACGTACTTTATCTCTCTGTCTCGCTCGCAAGAATTTAATTACGAAAAAATGAATTCGATGCTCGGCGCGTCTGTAAAGAATGAGAGACTGGACTTTCATTTCCCCCCCTCCCCCCAGGAAACTTCGCAGTAATTGATAATGCAACTGCTAATAAGCTCGAGGACGTTGAAAGTTGAGCAATTAGTTTTTCTCTCTCTCTCTCTCTCTCTCTCGCGCGCGTTTCTTGTTTGGCATCTTATTAAACTTTGTAATAATTATGTATCTTGTTAGCATTGTGTCTATATACTATGCACGTTCGTAATGTACACATGTACGCAAATTTATTGACATCGCTCACCGATGATCCGTCATGGGTAATAACATACAAAAACAGAACAGAAAGTCGATCCTCTTACAGCACATTTCAAAATTATATTTACATTTTCTATATTACACCGCCACTGTGTGTTCAAACAAATTATTAATTTCACATTACAAATTGTCGAAAAGGACGAACTCTCTCGTAAAGCAATTGCTTTATTGCTTGGTAACTCGTAAGTTTCGTAAAAGTAAGATACACTAAAACGATTTCGTTACATTCTACGTTCCAAACAAAAAAAAATAAAAATAAAAAAAAATAACAGATCAGAACGAATTGCTGCCTAATATTATAACATGCATAATTTGTGTGTTTTTTTATGTCGTTCACAGTACTATTCTCTGTACATATATAAATAAAAGTGTTCGTTCAATCGTCATCACTTTATGCTCATCTTTCGCATCCCGAGTAGGTATATGTATTTGTCCCGAATTACTTCTGTCTTGCGTGACTTGCGTTTGTTTTGTTAAATTCCGGAAGTGTTAATACATGTCCATTAACTTGTTAATGTTAATGTACTTTACGTAAAAAAATTATAGTGTATTTTTACAATTTTATATTCTATTTTGTCTGTTGTTGCAAAATGTTTGAGTTCGATTCTCAGTTTTTGCTTGTACAATAGTTGCAAACAATCGCATCTAGTGAAGCGATGAAAAGATTTCGATAAATCACGAGGTCTCTCTTGGTCACAATTCAATCAAACAGGTAAATATATCTTATATATATACATATATATTTATATAGTATATATATATAATTGATAATCGTAATTTAAAAATCGAAATGTAATCTAAAGGATTATCCATCCATATAATCGTCACTTCGAGATAAAAAGTCTGTGAGAAAAATTAATTTTTCCTCTCGACAGGACATCTGACAGTTTAAATAAAATAAAGGCGTATCACACACACACACACACGTATCATTGCTGCAGCACGTTGAAATGCTAATAAATTAAAAATATCGTGGATTATTTATCCAAGCGACTAGACTGCGTCATTAAAACTATCTTCGAGGTAATCCAGTTGAAGAAACTCACGTTGCATTAAATAAATCCCGTTAATGACAGTTTATATCAAACGTGCGTTTAGCTGCTTTATAAAATCAACACTGCAAACGAAGAAGAACGTGATGTGGCAAGAAAATAAAAAAAAAAAAAGATGCGACCGCAAAACTCAGTGAAAGGCGACCCTAACGCGAGGCGTATCTGTGTAACATGTACCTGACATTGCCGCCTTCCATATTGTAAGATAAAAGAAGTTCGTAGATACAGTAGCACGTCGTGAAGTCTCGATATCAAATCGAAATCGAATTAGAAAAACGGTCTTTCGGTAAGCGCGTGACTATATTAACGTATAATCACACTCTCCACTCTATCGGTAGCAAGCGGCGCGATGTTGATTCTGATTCGCACAAAATCGGAATTTGATTCCATACGTGTTGCACATCGCCTGATCAAATCGCCGCGATCATATACAACGTGACATAAGTACATTCTCGTCGAGATCCTCGGATATGTTGCGTCGTCGTGTCTCAAGAGAGCCTCGATGGATCCTGACGTGGTACCACCACCCAGCCATTGTTTCCGGAAACGGCGGGTCCTATCGTCGGCGCGGCGGAAGCGGTTGCGGCGTTTGTCAACGCCCCGTTTAGCCTTTGATCCTTCATGATCTGCAACTGTCGCTTAAGATTGAAACACAGCTGCAACAGCGACTCCTGAAAATAATGACGTGTTATTAATTCGCCGACATTTCCCAGAAGCTGAAAACTCACATTGAACCTCGAACCTTCGCGTCTACTAGAATACAACCTTACGTGTACAAGAGTACAAAAAGAAACACCTTTTCATCCTCCAGTTCGCGCAACTCTTGCTGCTGTCTGAGGCTATCGATACTGAAGTTCTTCAACATTTCGTTCTTGTGTTGGCTCAACAACGCTATCTCCGTTTGGACCTTGAGATATTCCTGCGCTATCTGCTTGTGCTCCTCAAAGATCTCTCGCGAACGTTCGCAATCGTAATCAGGCGTGAGTGGCCTCAGGTCGGCATCCAAGAGGCGGCAAACGTTGCCCAAGTCTTCACTCGTGGTGCTGTTACCTGCGGCGCGAAAATTTATTACGGCCCTTAACGGTCATCTCTACATCCTGCTATAATTAAATTTGGATTGTTCAATGATACGTGTATAATCCCGGATACAATACACAGTTTCACATACAACGTATATATCTTCAAGACGTTATATATTTATCGAAGCTATCGCGAGCTCCCATTCTTACCAATCCGGAAATTCAAACCACATATACTTATTTTAACGCTTGCAACGATCCTATCATATAACTGGGCATTAGAACAATCTAGCTCTGTACTAACGCAGTAGAACCCAGCAGCGCTTGAGAGTGTCGGTGCCGACGATCTCCGGGTAGTCGTCGCACATGTCGAATCAACCTGCCGTTCTCGCGCGAGCTGCGGTTTACCTCGACGCAGTTTAACGTGTCCGTGCGATATTATCCTCCGCGTGCCAACAACGCGACCGATCTCGTCGGCATAATTCGATTCCTTCGCAATCAGAGCCTCGTCATCAGGATGAATCAAAGGTAAAGATCCACGAAGAAGGAGCGAGATAGTTTCCGCTGTACGGAGATAACGCGCGACGCCGTAGACAGAGATATACCAGGAATCTCTCTCACGGCTGGGAATAAAAACGTTACGAGTGCGATAATCGCGACGATATCGCTAACAAGATTTTATTCAATAGAGTGATCCGGGAAACGGCCGTGTTCGAGGGATGAATTCCCCGGTCGTATCGATCGATGTGTCCTCGATAAAATCGAGCTCGTATTGCGCGCTTGGCGACCTGCGATCGGCGGGAGGTGCTCCTCCGTAGGGAGTCGGCTCTCTACTAAACAAACGTACGTCTATATTGAGGATGCTGACTCAGCCACACCTGCTTCTAAATACCTCCCACCCTGGACACTTCGACGAGAAACGCTGCGAAGAGCGTGTACACGAGCCAAGAACAAAACACGCACCGCTTTTTTTTTTTTTTTTTTTTTTTTTTTTTTTGTTCGCTTCGTTTTGTCGCGATCGTTGTCTCTCGCTTGTCTTTCGTTTTCTTCCTCCCTTTGTCCTGTTCGTCTTTATCCTACTCTTCTTCTTCTTCTGCTGCTCTTCTTCCGCTTGCTGTTCCACAGTTCGCCTCGCCGCTGACGGGACGTTCTCTTCTTCGTCGTCGCAACGTGCCAATCAAAAGCGAGTCACACGTCCTACCGATTAGTCGTCAGTTAAATTTAGGAGCACGCGCGCACACATCGCGGCTGCTATTGCGGCTGCTACACGGGCCCTTTGCCAGGGTACACCGAGAGAGAACACCGCCGATCGACGAACCCTCGATGAATATAGCATATACCGAGCTTACAACTCTCTCTTTCTCTCTCTCTCGTCTTTTCCTTCTTATTTTAACTC